>CATIWQ010136590.1:0-20389 GCA_949673415.1 Euphorbia schlechtendalii | reverse complement strand
GTAATTTTATTCGGTTTTATCCTTTGTATGCAGAAAGTAACCATATAAAGTGCTCCCTCCGTCTATTAAATATTGTCGGTTTAGAGGGATTTCGTTGTCTTTTCCTTATTATCATTTTGTATTTCCAAGATGTTTTTTTCTAAATTTTTCATTCCTACCCCTATTAATTTGTTCAAATTTCAAGATAATTATATTATAATCTCCAATAACAAGAGAAGATTATAGGTCTTGACATATTAATAAAGTCTTGAAAATTGAATAGGACATTTATGAAAGGGTAAACTAGTAAATCACCTCATTTGATTAGTTGTTATCTTAAAAATTGTGAATTAATTAAAATGACAATATTTTTAATTAAAATGACAATATTTAATAGAGGGGGAGAGTAATAAAACCTTTTATATTTGAAAGTGAATTAGAAAAATGATAATCACCTTCTCTTCAATTTAGTACTTATCGAAATAACAAAATCCATCTCGTCACGGTTGAAAGTGCAATGCGTATTGAGTTTCAATATAATTGCTAAATTCCATACAGGTTTGGCGCATGTTACAATGAATGAAGCTCGGCTTTGGACCGATGGACGCTATTTTTTGCAGGCAACTCAACAACTTAACGATCAATGGACTCTCATGCGTATGGGAGAGGACCCTCCCGTGGACACATGGATGGCTGAGGTAAGTCACCTTGTTTGTTTTTGTTTTATGAAATAGTATAGTATTTATCACAAGGGCTAAGAGCATCTCCTAATACTTTGTAGATTTTTGGATAACAGGAGATATAATTGAAATTTTCCTTAGGATTACGTTTGTTGTGGTATGAAGTTTGGGCATTTTGTGATCCCAAACCTGTCCATTCTTGATTGGTGATTGCTACATGGTTGAGGCTAAATATAATTCAGAATTCAGATAGGAAAGTAGTTTCAAATTTGGCATGTTTGCATGTGTGATTGTGTACTTATAAATGCTTGTCTATAGAGTCTTTATATTTGATGAGCTGACATTAAGCTATTTATGTTAATAATTGATTGTTACCGTTACAAAATTATATTGAATGTAATATCTTTGGTTTTGCTAGAGTCTACCAGCAAATGCAGCAATAGGTATTGATCCTTGGTGTATATCCGTAGACACTGCAAAAGGATGGGAGTCTGCTTTTGTTGAAAAACAGCAAAAACTAGTTCAAACATCAACAAATTTGGTAGATGAGGTCTGGAAAAATCGACCACCTGCAGAAGTAAATCCAGTTGTTGTGCATCCATTAAAATTTACGGGTCGATCAGTTGCAGACAAGTTGAAAAATCTTAGAGAAAAGTTCAAACATGAAAATGCTGATCATTACAACACTGGATGAGGTGAATTCCGTCATTTTTAACTGCATTGTTGGCATTCTTTTTCTACTTTGTTTTTTTATTCTGAAGTATCAATTGATTTTGTGAATTATTTTCTTCTATCCAGGTTGCTTGGTTGTACAATATTCGTGGAAGTGATGTATCCTATTGTCCAGTTGTTCACGCTTTTGCTGTGGTGACATCCAACTCAGCATTTCTCTATGTGGACAAAAAGAAAATCTCTGGCGAGGTATATTTTAATTACTTAAATATTCAACTTCAATTTTTTTTTCTAATTAGCTAAGTTTTTTTTGTTTTGTTTTACAGTACATTCTGGTAAACCCGAATCAACAGTAACAAAATTGAATATGCACAATGATAATTGTTTTGCAGGTCAACTCATATATGGAAGAGAATGGAATTGTAGTTAGGGAGTACTCTTCAGTGAGTTCAGATGTGCTTCTTCTTGCTGCCAACGAGCTTGGCTCAACATCTGCAGTGAAAGGAATTCATAATGACACTGTGGGAAATTGTGCTGCTGAACTAGAAAGGAAGAGATGTGACCTCGTACGGGTTGACCCTAGTTCATGCTGTTATGCATTATATTCAAAGTTGAATTCTCAGAAAGTGCTTCTGAAGCAGTCACCAGTGCCCCTTGCAAAATCTTTAAAGGTGATAAGCGATGTCGTTTTTTCAAAGAGTTTTTAATGGAAAAAATTAGTTTGTGTATTTATGTGTGCGTATCATTTGTTCTCCGGCTCTGCCCTTCTTTTCTGCCTTGGGAAAAGTGAAATTGTGTGTGATGTGGTTTGATTAAATTAATGTTCCTTGAACTTCTTTCCGAGGAAGATTTTTTTGTAGCAGTTTATTGGTGTAATGGAGAATTTTCTAAAATTTGTTATTGAATATAACAGAGTTAATTTATGCTTAATCACGTTGAAAAATCAGGAACAATCACAAAGGAAACAATAATATGGCATGTGAAAATTTTTTAATTTTTTTTCTAATAACTTGTTAACAATTCTATGGTAGTCAAGTTGCAATAAGGTTCTGATTTATCTCGGGAATAGTTCAATTTTGCAATAAGGGAAACATAGTGTATTTGTATACATGATTTGCATTGGTTGCAACTGATCTCAGCCACTCAGGAGAGCTGGGTTTTTTCTATTTTTTAAAATGATGAAATGTTTTGTTATTTTAGAACCCGGTTGAATTGGATGGCTTAAAAAAGGCACATATTCGTGATGGTGCTGCTGTTGTGCAATATCTGGCTTGGTTGGATAAGCAGGTATGCTCCAGGATCTATGTCTTCAACATCTTTAATTTAATCGAAATTGTTTTTTCCCTCTTTACACTATCTGTTGGATTCTGAATAAAAAAAGAACCCTAGTTCTTCGTGATGCCAGTGTTTTGTTTTACAGATGCAGGAGACTCATGGGGCTTCTGGTTACTTCTCGGAGGGTGTGAGTGCCAACAATAAAAACAATCTGTGAGCGTCCTTTTGCCATATGTGGAACTGTAGTTTTAACCATTATCGGATTAATATTTAAAGTGTTGTTACTCCAAAGTCCAAAATATGGAAAAATCTTATTGCATGAACTTAGGTTATGTAAGATATGTTACGGTTACCATCATGGTTTGAAAATTGGACCAGCTGGTCAGACCAAGTTTGACCGGGACCGGATCCTGGTCCGATCGGGTTTTCAGTTTGGTCAAGAACCAGTCAGTGATCAATTGAACTGACTAGTCCGACTGGTTGGTTCAACCAAATACATGTTCAATCAGACTGATATTTTGAAATATATACATATATATATGTATATATGTATGCGCTCACGCACACACATATATATTGAAGATTAAAGGTATTAAACACATAATTTTCCACCTCTACAATACCTTGAGAGGTCCATCAATCTAGCTACACTCAATTGATGTTAAGTTCTTATTTTATAATATTTATAAGATAAAATATAATTTTTTTTAAATTGTTTTAAATAAAATTAATCTTTATTCTTTGAAAACTACAACAAATAAATGTATCGAGTAAACGAGTTTGACCATAATGTAAGAGAAATTTAATGAGCTGTTTACCTTTTGAGAAATTTAATCTTTTACATATTGAAATTGTAATGAAGTAAGGCATACGCACTACTAGCATCTGTATGAAAGGGATGCATAACGTGAATATTTATTTATTTCTTCCAATTAATTCAATGAGCATATAAGGAGATTTTTGTAAAATTGTTGTTACGAGCTTGACTAGTTCAAACTCTGTTGCTTTTCATAACTAATTTCACATTTGCTGGTACAGCTAGATTTTCAATTTGTTTCCATATTCATAGATTGTTTGCATTTTGATCGGAACTTGTGCTTATTTGTTAATGTTTGGTGAAGGGCATTGATCATTACTTAATTGATCATGTACCTGTCCTGCTACGTTTATCCATTTCATGCTTTACCATGGCACTCTAATTAACAGTAAAACTAAAATAATGGCTTTTAATTTGGCATGTTGCTGACCTTTTTTTGGTGTGCAGGGGAACTAGAAAGCTCACGGAAGTGACAGTCAGTGATAAGCTGGAAGGCTTTAGAGCATCAAAAGATGTTACTCTAAATTTCAATGGCGCATTGTCAATAGAAAAAGTTCCAATACTGAAATGAGACTAATTAGAGATTTCATCAATGGTGTTTATTGTGATTGCATGTCTGAGAAATTTTTCCACTAATAATTTGTGTTCTTGTTTTAAAGAAGTAAATTAAAATTTTATGATATAAATACAGGTTCTATCAAGTATCATTGTGTTTTAGTGTGCTCTTTTTAAATGTTGATAGTACAGTATTTGGTGTGTTGTCACTAAAAGTAAGAGAACAAGGAAAACACTAAGAATAGAGTGCCGCTCTTTTTGCATGTTGTCTTTATGTGCTGTTAATTTTTACTTCATGGTCCTTTAATATACGAGAACTCTCTGTGTTCTTTTTTTTTATTACTTATGAAGAGAGGTCTACTGAGATGATATTTTATTATTTAAGACTTCCTCTCTGATTTTTCAATCTTCAAGGTTCTAATAGTGCACTTTCTTTTACTTGATTGAGCAATATTTGTCTTGAAGGATGGCTTGGAACTATTTCTTTATCGTGGTTGTTGTATTTGTTTGACACATTGATGAAGGCTTTTTCTCTGGAAATGATTTGTAACGTGCTGTTACTGAAATTAGAATAGATTGGGTGAGATTAGAATAAAAATAGGTAAGAAGAAGATTTAAGAAAAAAATAGATAGAGATGGGAAGAATAGAAGAGAATAGGAGATGAGATAGAACAATATTAGAAAAGAACTTGAAGAAAGAAGAAATAAGGAAAAGAGTAGAGAAATCTGTAGGGAGAAATAGAATATTTGATATTTAATTCATTGATTGATTCCTTTCTCTACAACTTATATGCAGAAACAACTCACACTAAAAGATAAATTGCTGTAACTGACAATATGCCTAATGGCTCTTTAGGAATAGCAAACCTAATTAATAAACCATATACGTGTCATGAATCCTATTTCTTTTAGATGAGTGTTTTAACTGCGGACCAACTGACCAAGAAGTATTTTGATGATACGCCAGCCTGTTTGTTTCTCGTTGTGTTTATGATGCCATAGTTTCGGGTAACTTCTGTTTCATCTTATTAGAGAGACGCTAACCCTTTTTTTTTATCATTGATGTAAAGTTTGGAAGTTTTTTGAAGGTCATCACCCACAAGTTTAGTTTGAGATTTACTTGTTATTTGTCAACATCCAGTTCTTTATACTATGGACAATAAGAAGACTTGTTACCATGTGCCATGCCTAACTGATAGATAATCTGAATATTTTATCTGCATACACATGTTGTTATACAAGCATTTATGACTATGCTTAAGTTGTTATCTATCATGAGCCTTTTAGGTCGATTGATAAGTTGTTGGACATATTAGTTAAACAGCTCCTTATTTTGTCTTGATCACAGCATTTCAGAGGATTAAGTTTCCCCACAATTTCATCAGTTGGTTCAAATGCTGCAATCATCCATTATTTTCCCGATCCTGAGAAATGTGCTGAACTTGATCCCAACAAAATTTATCTCTGTGATTAAGGAGCTCAGGTTTGTTACTAGTAAATAGTATAACCAGGAGCTCAGGTTTGATTGCCATTGATTCCATTTTTATTTTCCTAATGCTTTTGTCTTTTCATGATTATGCTGTTGCTGGCATGATTGAAGTATTTGGATGGAACAACTGATATAACTCGCACTGTCCATTTTGGAAAACCATCAGCCCATGAAAAAGCATGTTATACAGCAGTAAGTTCCTTCAGTTTACCCTACAGGTATCTTGCTATTTTGTTTAGAAAATGAGTGCGGTAAACTTTGATATTTCTAACAATATATGTTTTTGTTTGTTCATCTTACTATCTGTTTACAAGATTTTGGTGCAAATTTGATATTTCTTGTAATAAACTGCTCATTTTGGTCTTTCATTTCTAATTTTAGTTCAACCATGAAATTTTTTGTGGATGTTAAGGGAATTAATTTGTTTCTCCTTTGCCATATTGTGGTTTGATTTTTTTTTTTATCATATTTAGAAACTAAATTATTGGCTTTTCTCATGCAGGTTCCCAAGGGTCATATTGCCCTTGGTAATGCAAGATTTCCTAATGGGACTAATGGTAATCTAAAGTTCACTCTTAATATGCCTCGATGTCATAACGAATAAATGAAAAGTTTTTGGTTATACTGTTTTTGCTTTTAATGATTTTCCTTGTGCATGATAAATTTGTTTGCAGGTCATGCCCTTGACATTCTTGCTGGAGTTCCTTTATGGAAGTATGGTCTCGAATATCGGCATGGTACTGGTCATGGAATTGGGACTTACCTGAAAGTTCATGAAGGTTAGTGACAAACGGCTACCACCTGCTTTTTGGCTGATCATTTAGTATGAATACAAAGCTCATGGCTTGTATATTTGGAACAGGGCCTCATTTAATCAGTTTCAGACCACAGGCTCGTAATGTTCCTTTACAAGCTTCGATGACTGTAACTGATGGTTAGTCTTTATTCTTAAACAATATATTATATCATCTTATATGCTTTTGGCAATTGAATTCAATTGCATTTTTTTGTTTGATCGGGTAAACCTCCTGAGGTTTTATAGATTTACATTCTAAAATGTTTTCAGCTTAGAAATTAGAGAGTCCATACACGGGTTTGATTTAGAAGCATGCTCTTTTCTGTCGTTCTATCCAATTTTAACCAATTTATCGAGTAACGCTGAAACTGTAATTCTCATAACCTGGATACTACGAAGATGGAAACCTCGGTATAAGCTTGGAGAATGTACTTATTGTAAAGGATGGTGATACGAAGTTCAATTTTGGCGACAAAGGCTACTTAGGTTTCGAGCACATAACCTGGGTAAGTTTTGTTCATCTGAATCTGTGCGCACTTTTGCTTTCCTTTTGATACTAATTCTAGCTAGACAGCACATGAACTGGATATAGTTGGAATTTATTCAAGTCCAAGTATGAACTCCAAAAGGCGAAACTAATTGACTAATTCATTGAAGCACAACTTTTGGGCTCAAGCATGTTTCCACACGATTCTGATTGCAGCAGCTAGAAATAACTTGAAAATGAAAATAGTTGAAAATGATTCGAGTCACCTCAACGAAACTCCGAAAATTGTTAAAAGATTTTTTCGCTAGTTACTGAATATGAAAGTATTAATGATCGATGAACAACCAATTACGTTTTTTGAATTTTTATCGACTGATATTTATGCTGAAAAATGGTGCATTAATAATACTAGCTATTCATCCAGGTTAACATTGCAGGTGCCGTATCAGAACAAGTTGATCGACGTGAGCCGCTTAGTGCCGGAGGAGATAAATTGGTTGAACACGTATCATGGTCGGTGCAGGGATATTTTAGCCCCATATTTGGATGACTTTGAGAAGGCATGGCTGAACAAAGCTACCGAACCAATAAGTGCATGAATTCTTTGATTCTAACAGCGGAGGGATCCTTCGGCTCCCTTTCTCTTCTACATGGAAAAAGGTAAAATAAAGAAGTATCAAATATCATATTTGGGTACCGTATTTTGCACATTGTACTTACTCACCGTGGATATTATTATTATTAGTGGCAATGGAAATAATAGTACTCAATAAAGGTCAATTTTTGAGCTGGAATTATTGTTTTTTTTTAATTAGTCATGAATTTGCCGAAAATTCTTCTCATCTGAGATTCTGAAAAATTTGCTAATGATGTGCTTCAAATCACATAGGGTCTAAGGAAGATGAATTTGTCTTCAGAAAGAATATCAAACAAATAGAAAAATATTAGGAAGAAGAATTCTGTAAACCGTGACGAGAAAAATACAACGAAATTGAAACGAACACCAAATCAAAATGAGTTTAGATTTTTGAAACGGAAACAAAACGCGTGTAAAAGATTTCGTGCTAAGATAACACAATAAGAGTGTCATGCATTATATCTGGCCAATTGCAGCAGGTTTTGGTGCAACGCAATGGCGCCTATTCTCACACTCTTCGACAACTTGACATAGTGAATTGTGTGATGTTCCACCTTTACCTATTGACTTCACACTATTTTTCAGTTTGTTCGACTCGTTTTCTCATTGACTCTCCTTCGTCGTCTTCCATAATTTGTCTCACCATTTTCGCTATCTCCTCTCTTCCAACCATGTTGTCCATCGGTCGCTTCTCTATTCGAACAGCTACCTTATGGTTTTCTACCAATTGTGTAGCATTCAGCGGCAATGCGATCATTGGCACCCCATTCATAATGCTTTCGATAGTCGAGTTCCAACCACAATGTGTTAGAAAACCACCTACCGATTGATAAGCCAACCCACATAGGGACGACAAACCCTAATTCTCGTGTTCGAGTGAGAAATCCATTTGGAAGATAGGATTTCAGAGCACATGATTCATCACTTACACTAAAAAAAGTACCAGATACTTTATCATCCACTGGTCGATGAAACACCCAAATGAACCTCTGCTATCTGAGCTCCAAACCCCATGCCAGTTCTTCAGTTTGTCGAATTGACAAAGTCCCACCACTTCCGAATGAGATGTAGATCACGGACTTAACAGGTTGAGTGTCCAGCCATTCCATGACATGCTTTGCCTTTCCTACCACAACATCAACTGGTTTATAAAGTGGACCGATTGGATACACAGGTACCATAGCAACCGTCCCTAGGTGTTTCGGATCTCCAAGAGATCTAATCGACGAAGCATCGAAATCCTCCCATGTGTTTATCAAAATCCCATCACCTGTTGGTATCTCACTTCCAACTCTTATATACTCACGATAAACCAGTCCCTCCATATCCAGGTACCCGTCAAATGCATCTTCAAACCAAACAAGCCTGCAACCAGGCAATCGTAGAGGCTTCTCGTGAATAACATGTTCTTCCATATCTTTTTTTGCGATTGGAACATATATCGTGACCGCTAGAAACCACGCATTCGTGGTGACCAAAACATACTTTAACATATAGAACTCATCAGCAATCGGGAAAGCTTCAGTTCCGAATAAGTCCACGATCATAGTTGTGGGCTTGAACTTCATTTCCGAGATCACAGAACGAAGGTTTGGCAACGACTCCCGCATTAGGGTGACAATTTGTGTGACTATATGGTCGGTAGGGCCTACCAAATTAGAGATATCCACAAAAGGAAGGGTAACAATGGTGAGATTTGGAAATGGTGATTTAAGTAGAGATTTTGCAGTGGAGACATCAGTGGAAACCACGAAGATGGTTACGTGGAAGTTACGATCGGATATTAGGCGTTTGCCGAGCTCGAGGACAGGGATGAGATGTCCCATGCCGGGGCTGGCTAGTAAGGCTGCATGTGGTCTTGAATTTTGCATAATATTACAGTTTTGAGCCTTAATTAGCTACGAAATTTTGTTATGTTTCTCACTCTTCTTGTTCAGAGATTTTTGTTGCGTATATATACACTATCACCATACAATATCAATATTATTAAAAAAAGATAAATAAATATCATTTCAAAAAGGAAAAAAGATTTATAATATAAATTTTTTCAATCTACAGAGATTTATTAGCTTCATCATTTGCTTCAATCATGATGGATATGCACCATTGTTCAGGGGAAATTGGAGTTTAACATACAAGAACATGTTTTTCGAAAAAGTTATCGATAAACGATTTTGAAACGCAACCTTAGCCAACATAACATAATGTATTGCTTTTGCTTTTCTTTTCACGTATATCGTTGCATCATTGATATATTACCTTTATTTTTTTTGTTGCAATTTGATTCATTGTAGCTTTATCATGATATATTACATTAAAATCCGACCTGAATCGCACACCTAGCTATGGTGGATCAATCTTCCAATGAGAATTTTTTACGTTCACAAGACTCGAACTCAAGAATAGATATTCTTTTATGTATCCTTTCAGAAATTGGACTTGCACCATTAATTGTAAAATTATTTTTTTGGGAAGAGAAAAACATATTGTTATATGCTAAATTAAACTTTCTATCTACTTCTCACATTTTATTCAGGATGTATATGGTGTAATCATAAATGTTTGAGCCATCCATCACACCTTTCAAGACATCTATAAATTGGTGATCAGAGATTAGTCTGAATGTGAACATGATTTAAAGGTATCGTCCACAGTTAGATACCATCCAGGATCACCTCGTGGTAAAAAAAAAAAAAAACACATTCTTAACTAAATACTAAGTTTCCATTTCAAATTTATTGGAAACATTTTTAGGAACATCATATATTCTGGAATCTTTATATTATAGAAACAAAACGAAAAACGCCAACTCAAAAAATTAAAATTATAGAAAAATGTGTATATAAAAGGTCAAATACATAATTTGCATCATTGGTCAAAAAAATCATGTGCTACCCCAAATTTTCCTTTGTACAGCTTACCACTCCGATGTTGGTAAAATGGTGCAACATAACCCCCCGTTGCCGAGCTGGCCAATGATGTGGCGTACTTTTGACTTTTCAAGAGAGTGAGAGTGAGTTTGAATACAAAGGGTATGAGGGTAAAATTGGAGATAAACCCAACCTTTGCAATTTGATTGAATCTGAATGGAGGAAGAGGAGGAACAATCCGCAGCTTTGCTACAATCAAATCAATTTTAACCAACCCAATCCCGGCAGAAGAGGAGGAACAATCCGGCGAAAGCGAGGAATGGGAATAAGAGATTTCCAATAAAATTGAAAAGCCAATTTCCGGTATCTCCCTCGGAGATGGAAATATGGACGCCTTTCATTGCTAAAATGTCAATAAAGTCTTGGTTGGAGAGTAGAGGTGTAAATGGTTGAATTATCTTTAGCTTATTTGCATTAGAAAATGCTGCGCGGAGGTGTTGTTTATTTGGTGGGGATTCTGCATTGATTGTGCTTGTTTATAATCAGATACAAGTTTGATTTTGTCATGTTTTTGCTCAACATATTTATGAGGCAAATGGATTGCAGAACCTCTCCATATCTTAGTTTCAACTCTACTGTTATATTTTGTCTTGTTAATTTTTACTAAACCACCTTTTCCTTTTTTATCGCATTTAGGAATTCACTGTACCGCCATTGAGCACCTTCAGGGAGGTCGGGATTGGATTTGGATTGAGGTTTTGGGGCAGTGAGTAGGAGATTTTGAGCAAAAGGTAAAGAATTTGAGGCATCAGGTTTAGTGGGCAGAGCTTCTATTACCGGCGATGGTGTTGGTGGCGGAAAAGCATTATCAATTGCGAAAGGTTGTGGAGATAAAGAAGAGAAGAGTAAGGTACCTAAAGTAGCTTTGGTTGAAATTGATTTGATTGAATCTAAATGGTGTTGCTTTTCTGCAACTAATTGAGATTTTCTTGAGGGAAATTAGGAATTGAAATGAAGATTTGGTGGTTTTAGGTGTTGGGGGAGAAAGTAAAATTTTTGATCCGAGGAAATTAGAAGACAATAAATGATTTGTAGCTGAAGCCATGGCTATAGCTGAGTTCTTGTACTAATTAAAAAAATTATCTAACACTCGGTTTTGGGAATGGATTGAATTAGAAGTACCAGCTCATATTAATTTAGGTTTATAGGAGTTTTTGGAGAAGATAGTATAATTGAATAGATTAAAAAAAAGTAGGGATTTGAATGAACTTGTTTAAGGGATTTTTTTGAAATTTTTTAGGTTAATGGCACGTGTCAAATTGTTATTGGTTTGACTTTTCTATATATTACACATCTATCCCACATCAGCGAGAGTACGTCACACTCTCATATTTGATAATGGAGAAGCCTGTAATAGGAGGTTATGTTTTCGCTAACATCGGAGTATTAAGTTGTACAAAGTAATAAAAGATTTAAATTGTAAATATTTATTTGTATAATTTTAGTTGCTTAGAAATTAGATCTATTCAAATGATTGCATATTACAAGAAAATAAATAATAAGCAAAAAGTGCATCAACATAAATATCATATGTTCGAGTTCATATCTGGATTGGACTGAGCTAGAAATATTTCTTTATTATGGTAAATATTACAGGACAAATTATTTTATTTTTTAAAAAGGAGCAAACAACAGACGATAAATAATCCGATCAGAGAATTATTTGGCATATGACCTATTCTTATTGGACTTTTGAAATCATCTTGTGCTACCTTTTCAATCTGAGATTTCACAAGATTATTAGTGCCACATTATTTTTCGGTGGTCATCGTTATAGCAGCTAACTTTACATAATGCGAATTCTTTTTAAAAACATGCTCTCGAGTATTTTGGGAAGGAAACAACCCAAAAGTCATGTGTTTAAATCTGTAATCTAAAGAGTAAATCCATATTCATTGTGGGTTATTAAATAGGATTCAAAGGAGTGAGCAAAGGCGCCTTCACCTCTAAATGTTGTATTGTTTTTACAAAATCAGGTACCCTTCCATTGAATCTCTTTTCTACTTCTAGTCCTCATATCAATATCTGATTTTCCTGGTATTTTGGAACATCAGATATGAGTCATATGATATTTATTTAAACATTTTCTTCTATCTTTTGAGATGAGAACATGTTCTATTGATTAAAAAGAACTTTGGGTGTTTTTAAATCAATGACCAAATAAATAACTAGTCGTGATATATTCCAAAAATATGATAAAAAAAAAAAAAAAATCCAAAGCACGACCTTATATATACTTCAAAAGGACTTAAAATCCATAGGATACTGAAAATAGTACTCAATAAAGGTCAGTTTTTGAACTGGAATTATTGTTTGGTTTTAAAAGTTATAAATTTGCTGAAAATTCTTCTCATATTTGGATGACTCTGAGAAGGCATGGCTGAACAAAGCTACCGAACCAATAAGTGAGTGAATTCTTTGATTCTAACGGCGGAGGGATTCTTCGGCTCCCATTCTCTTCTACATGGAAAAGGTAAAATAAAGAAGTATCAAATATAATACTTGGGTACCATATTTTGCACATTGTACTTGCTCACTGTGGATATTATTAGTATTAGTGGCAATGAAAATAATAGTACTCAATAAAGCTCAATTTTTGAGCTGGAATTATTGTTTTTTTTTTCATCAGTCATGAATTTGCTGAAAATTCTTCTCATCTGAGATCCTGATAAATTTGCCGCTGATGTGCTTCAAATCACATAGGGTCTGAGGAAGACGATAATTTGTCTTAAGAAAAAATTATCTAACAAAGAGAATTAATATTTGGAAGAAGAATCACATTTCTGTAAACTAACGAGAGAAATACAAAGATAACTTGTACGTGTAGCATGGAAACAAAAACAAAAACGAACACCAGAATACAAATGAGTTTAGATTTTTGAAATGGAAACAAAACGCATGTAAAAGATTCCGTGCTAAGATAACACAATAAGAGCGTTATGCACAAAAATATATGGCTTCTCCGGCGATCGTTTGCCGGCGAAACTTTTAATTTCGTTTGACCCTCCATAAATAGGGGGAAAATTAAAAAAAAAAAAACTTTTCTTCATGAAACGAGAGGAAAAACTTGACAAAAAAATATTTTCTTCTCTTGACAAAAACGGAGAAATGTTTTACTGAAAAAATATTTTTCCTAACGAAATAATTTTAACTTTTTCATCTTTCTTTTGGAAATCTTTTGTTTATGTTTGGGTCTAAAATAAGTTTGGGTTCAGAATTTAATTTTTTTAAATCGAGGAACACTACCAGAAATCAAACGGATTTGTCGACGTGGATTCGCTACAAAAAGGTAAACCTCTGAGTTTATAGAGCTGTTCTTTTTTTGTGTCTTATATTGTGATATTTATTTTTATTTTTTCCTAAATTCTGACGAACTCAATTTTTGTCATTCACCTAAGAAAATAAAATAGAAACATACAGTTTTAGTCACAAGTGAATTTATGCTTCCAAAACGTGGAAACATATGCATTCTTCAACATAAAAAAGATAACACAAACATAGTCATGCATTAAATCTAACCAGTTGCAGGTTTTGCTTTTAGGCAAATGCACCAATTCTCACACTCTTTGACAACTTGACATAGTGAATTGTGTGATGTTCCACCTTTACTTATTGCCTTCACTGCACTATTTTTCAGTTGTTCGACTCGTTTTCTCGTCGACTCTCCTTCGTCCTCTTCCATGATCTTTCTCACCGTTTTCGCTATCTCCTCTCTTCCAACCATGTTGTCCATTGCTCGCTTCTCTATCTGAACAGCCACCTTATGGTTTTCTACCAATTTTGTTGCATTCATTTTTTTGCTCGGCGTAAAGCGGCCATGGGATCATTGGCACCCGTTCATAATGCTTTCGAGAGTCGAGTTCCAACCACAATGTGTTAGAAATCCACCTACCGATTGATGAGCCAAGATCTCAGCTTGCGGTGCCCACATAGGGACGACAAGCCCTAATTCTCGTGTTCGGGCTAAGAATCCATTTGGAAGATAGGCTTCCAGAGCCCGTGATTGATCGCTTACACTAAAAAAAGTACCGGATAAATCATCATCCACTGGTGGATGAAACACCCAAATAAACCTTTGCTGGCTTAGCTCCAAACCCCAGGCTAGTTCTTCAGTTTGTTGAGTCGACAAAGTCCCACCACTTCCGAATGCGACGTAGATCACCGACTTAACGGGTTGAGCGTTTAACCATTCAAAGACATGCTTTTCCTTTCCATCCACAACTTCAACTGATTTATAAAGCAGACCGATTTGATACATAGGCACCCTAGCAGCCTTCCCTAGATGTTTTGGATCTCTAAGAGATCTAATCGATGTAGGGTCGAAATCGTCCCATGTGTTTATCAAAATCCCATCAGCCATTGGTATCTCAGTTCCAATCCTCGTATACTCTCCATAAACTCGACTTTCCATATCCCAATACGCGTCGAATGTATCTTCAAACCGAACATGTTCGCAGCCAGGCAGTTGTAGCGGCTTCTTTCGGACAACATGTTCTTCCATAGCATTTTTCGCGATCGGAGCATATATAGTGACCGCTAAAAACCATGCATTAGTAGTAAACAAAACATACTTTAACATGGAGAACTCATCAGCGATCGGGAAAGCTTCAGTTCCGAATATGTCGACAATCATAGCCGTGGGCTTGAACTTCATATCCGAGATTGCAGAACGGATGTTAGGTAATGACTCTCGCATCGAGGTGACGATTTTTGTGACTATATGGTCGGTAGGACGGACCAAACTAGAGATATCAACAAAAGGAAGTGTAACAATGGTGAGATTCGGAAATGGCGATTAAAGAAGAGATTTTGCGGTGGAGACATCAGTGGACACCACGAAGACGGTTACGTGGAAGTTATGGTCGGAAATTAGGCGTTTCCCGAGCTCAAGGACAGGGATGAGGTGTCCCATGCCGGGGCTGGCTAGTAAGGCTGCATGTGGTCTTGAATTTTGCATGGCTCGAGAGGATATTAAAGTTTGGAGCCTTAACTAGCTATGAAACTTGTGTTATGTTTTTGTTCAGAGATTTCTTAGGTATTTATACACTATCACCATACAAGATAATATAAATATTTTCCAATAAAAAAGGATAATATAGTTATCTCATTGAAAAAAAATATTATCGAATCGATAGAGTTATTAATTTCATCATTTGCTTCAATTGTTGGTGAATATGTATGACTGTAATTAGGACGAATTTGGGTTTGGCAACCTCCATATATTTTTCCAAACAATGTTGTGCGGTACAAAATTAGCGTCTCTACAAACCAAGTTAGATACCATACATTTAAAAGAAGCTTGAGTTAAAACTCTATAACATGTTAGTTTCATTATTATAAATTTCAATCCAAGATGGGTTCAGTTAAGATAATTTTGTTATATACCGTGTTAAGTTCTTTTTAAACAATTTAGGTCCACAACAATCTATTTACAAAATAAACAAATAACTTTAGAGATGTGTAAGAAACATGGAACACCTTCCATAAACAAATATAAATTATGTATCACATTCTAGCTAGCAAGTAATTTTTTTAGTTCTCTGTAGTATTTTTTTAATTTTCATATTCCAAATTGGATGGTGCAAAATGTTCTTGATCTCAGTGTTTACGAGTTTTTAGACGTGAAAAAATGATTATTAGTACACGTTTCAACTTGTGAATTGGTAGATTCGAATTCATAACACATATGATCATCAACACAGACAAAATGGATAAATTCAGAGTTAGGATTCATTTTTTCACGATCCATTTTTAGATATCATCTTCTGCATTACTAATTTAAAATTCATCCTTTTTAATTTATTTGAAAAATAATTATTTGAGTAGCTTTATAAATGTTAACATTTAAATATCGTTAAACTTCAGTAAATTTTTAAAAAATATTTTTTTGCACTTACGCCTTTACATTCAATGTAAAGAAAAACTTTCACAATGTTTCTCATGCAACACAAACTCACGACATTCCATAATCATAACAGTTCGATAATAATATCATAATACATCAATTAGATATATGAAACTTGTTTAAGATAATTTTTTAAAATTATTGTGCAATTGTGCATAAAATCCCAGTCACAATTAATGTGGACTTGAACTTATAAATTCTAGTATCACATATTCAGTTTTACTCACTAGAGTAAGACATTTACTACATGCAAGTGGATTCGAACTCATTTCAAATTATTACTAATGGTATATTTGGACAAAATATGTAAATTGCACTTTCTTTTGTTATAATATTTTCTTTTCTTTAAAAATGTAATAATAGTTGAAACTATATATCTTTTTTGTAAATCATTAAATATGATTATTTTTTGAAAATATAGTAAATTACAAGCTACTAATTTAAAATTTAGCTTTTCTTTAATATATTCCATATAGAAAAAATTATATATTAAAAATACTTGAAAGCTGATTATAATTATTTGAGTAGCTTTATGAAAGTTACCATTTAAATAATATTTAAGGCTGTTGGAAATATGAAAATCATTTCAAATAATTATAAACAATAATTGCTGGATGCAAGAAAATGGTTTGGCAAAAAATATAGTTTAATATATAGTAATATTGAATTATATGAATTGATTAAGATAAAGATGGAAAAGATATATTTTTTATATATCTTTTTAGAAATTGATCTTGCATCATTTGTTGTAAAATTATTTTTTGGGATGAGAAAAAAATATAGTATTATATGCTAAATTAATTTCTATCTACTTTTTTTTGAAAAACAATTTCTATCTACTTCTCTTATTTTAAAAAATTTTATTAACTAAATACAATTTTCATTTATAATTTATTGGAAACTTTTTTAGAAATGTAATATTTTCTGAAATCTATGTATTACAGAAATAAAACGAAAATAAAACCGTGTACTAGAAACATCACAAAAAAAAAAAAAAAAAAAAAAAGAAAAAAAGATACACATTATTAATTAAAAGGCTAGTTCAGTGAACAAGGCATATCACCCTTACATAAAATCAATGAAATCATCATGTCCCATAGTGTATATATGTAGTCTACCTTTACAAATATGTTAGTAGGGTTATTTTTTTATTTATAGGCATGAAAATTATTTGTTGTGAGTACTAATTAAAAAATTAGTTAAGCTATTGCACATCCAACCAATTCCAACACCTAGCTGACTTCATTTGCCTTCATTATCCGAAATACGTATATAGTGGTGTGCGAAAGTGTTTCCATTCTCGTTTCCATGCTATCTTGGGTGTACATGTGGATTTCCTCCACAACCAGAGCTACAGGCCGAATCTCCAATTGCGATAATATTGCCTAGTGCAAATGGAGGGCAAGGCATAACGTGTCATGATAGCGAGTTGAGTAAGTGTTCAAGTTGGAGATTCGATTAAGTCGAAAATGTCGATCCTATGGTAGACCAACAATCTCAAACTGTTTTTGGTTATATAGGCTGTTAATGAGCCGATTTTGAGAGAGAGGGAAGAATCAGTTGTGACAAGCGAAAAAGGTGACTTGAGCTAGCATTTACAACTTCTCCATTGTAATGGGTTCGGGTTCGGTGATAACCATTGAAAAAAGAGAATCCCAAATAGCAATAACTATTAGGATAATGAAACAAATTGTATTGCAATTGAAATCTTGGACCAGTGGTTAAGATGGAAATTGTGAACTTTAGATGTTCTAGGTTCAAGTCACATCAGGTTGGTAATTCTTTTTTTAATGTAAACTCAAATGAGATAATTTTTCTTTTTAGAAAATAATTCAAAATGTTTATTAAGTTCATATATGCTCTCACAACCAATTCGCGCAGCTTGCGTCATCGTTGGAGATAATGTGCAAATTAGCAAGAAAGGCTCGAGTAGGAAAACAACCCATATATGAATAACCATACACATAAAGAATATAACCTTTCGACCGGCGTAAAAGCCGACTTATGGACATTTTTGAACACACTAGCATTCGCTATCAAATAACAAAATATTACATTGAAGAAAAAAGGCTATTACGTATAACACGTCTTTGAGCCATCTTGGGAACTTGGAAAACACATTTTTTTTGGTAAAACAGTGAAAACTCAAAGAATAATGGAAAACACACATAACACAAAGATAACAATTCAGTTGATACACCTATTTTCACACTCTTTGACAACTTGAGATAGTGAATTGTGCGACGATCCATCTTTACCTATTGCCTTCTCTGCACTGTTTTTCAGTTGTTCGATTCTTTTTCTCATCGACTCTCCTTCTTTGTCTTCCATAATCTTTCTCACTGTTTTTGCTATCTCCTCTCTTCTAACTACATTGTCCATCGGCCGCTTCTCTACCCGAATAGCTACTTTATGGTTTTCTACCAATTGTGTAGCATTCATTTTCTGATCCGCGTAAAGGGGCCATGTAACCATTGGCACACCATACATAATACTTTCGATGGTTGAGTTCCAACCGCAGTGCGTTAGAAACCCACCTACCGACGAATGAGCCAAGATCTTAGATTGTGGAGCCCACATGGAGAGCATGAGCCCTAGTTCTCGTGTTCGGGTCAAGAATCCATCTGGTAGATAGGCTTCTAGAGCTTGTAAGTCATAGTTTGTTCCGATAAACGTCCCCGAAACATCATCATCCACCGGTTGATGAAACACCCAAATGAACCTTTGTTGGCTAAGCTCCAAACCGATAGCTAGTTCTTTAGTTTGTTCGGTTGACAAAGTTCCGCTGCTTCCAAAGGAGACGTATATCACTGACTTAACGGGTTGAGCATCTAACCATTCGAAGACATGCTTTGCCTTTTCATTTACAGTTTCAACCGGTTTATAAAGCGGGCCGATTGGATACACGGGTACCCTAGCAACCTTTCCTAGATGTTTTGGATCTCTAAGAGATTCGATCGATGTAGAGTCGAAATCTTCCCATGTGTTTATCAAAATCCCATCACCGGTTGGTATCTCGGCTCCAATCCTCGTATACTCGCCATAAACTCGACTTTCCGTATCCAAATACCCTTCATATGTATCTTCAAACCGAATATGTTTACAACCAGGAAGTTGTAGCGGCGTCTTTCGGACAACATGTTCTTTGATTGTGTTTTTCGCTACTGGAGCGTATATCGAGACTGCGAGAAACCACGCGTTTGTAGTAACCAATGAATATTTTAACATATGGAACTCGTCAGCAATTGGGAAAGCTTCAGTTCCGAATAAGTCGACGATCAAAGCGGTGGGCTTGAACTTCATTTCCGAGATAGCGGAACGAAGGTTCGGCAATGACTCCCTCATCAGGGTGGCAATTTTTATGGCTATATGGTCGGTAGGGCGGACCAAACTGGAGATATCTACAAAAGGAAGATTAACAATGGTGAGATTTGGAAATGGTGATAGAGATTCTAGAGTGGAATCATCATTGGTCACCAAGAAGATGGTTATGAGGAAGTTATGGTCGGAAATGAGGTGTTTGCCAAGCTCAAGGACGGGAAAGAGATGTCCCAAGCCGGGGCTGGCTAGTAAGGCTGCATGTGGTCTTGAATTTTGCATGGCTAGAGCTTTAAATTGCTATGAAATTTTTATTACGTTTCTTACTGTTATCATTTAGAGATTTATAAGATATTTACATGCACTATCACTATACAAGATAAATATATAGAATTTTTCAAAAAAAAAAAAAGAAAGAAAAAGATATAAATAATTTTAAATCTATAGGGTTCGATTGACTTCATGATCACGGGCCAGTTTGGGATTACTTTCCCAGGCTATTTTTCCGAAAAGCTTCATTTTCAAGCTTTTGCTATAAGCAGCAAAGTTGATTTTGAAAAAAACAAGTCAGACAGTGCTTAATTATATAGTATGAAGGATCAAAATGTGTTCTTCAAAGTTAAAATATGTAATTCTATTAAAAATTTGTGAGAGCAACTTATTCAGACAGCAGCTTGAAAAGTAATACCAAACAGACCCCACGTGCTCGAATAATTTCTTGATATGTACAACTCGTTCAGCTTTAATTTAATATTAATTATAAATAATCATATTATTGTAATAATAATTGTAGTGAATTATATATTAGTTAAGATTTAGTTTTCATTTCATTTTTATCAAACAGATTCA
>CATIWQ010136578.1:0-26252 GCA_949673415.1 Euphorbia schlechtendalii | reverse complement strand
ACTTCAACACTACTACTAATGTGGTCATGAAATATACCGAGCATACCCGTACTTGTAATCCAATATTTAAGGACCCGTTAGTAATATACTACAGCATACTCAATTCAACATCCGTAATAAGTTGAAATCAAGTCTGAGGATAACTGAGACCTACTCAGCAAATTGTCTATGACATACAAACATGTGACTTTGCTGTGTGGATCGGTCCAGCCCCATGTTTTCAACATGTGCCCATGTTCATGATCTACTTTACCAAGTGACATAACAACTACATTGCTATAGATCATCCAACATACAAGTCTTTCATTTCATTCATTCCCATGATTAAAACAGACTTGGGATATTTATGATTATCAATTAATGGATACTCTACTCATATTATAGCACAAGGTATAAATGTAGTAGATTATTGCCTTTATAATGTGACACTACATGAACTAATGCCTTTAGAACTAGGCACATCAACAATTCCAACATTATCAACTTGTACTTTTCCTTAAACAAGTCGAGTCTGAAACCATCTGACCTTGTTAAATGCACTTCACTTGGATTACGAGAATTAGATAACTAAATAAGCCTGTTTCTATATGCTATGTCAGGTTTGGATGAGAATGATGTGCTTTGTAGTGTTTCTACCACTGAAGAGGACTCTTATAGGAATGGACTTTTATAGTTATTCAAAGCTCTGCAAAGTCTCTACAACCATTGAAGAGGATCTAAGCTCCATAGGCATTGACTATTATATTGGTTCGGTATATGATAAAGACTTGAAACGGTGAAATTGGTGGCTATTTGTGACAAGCAGATTCAATTCACTTAAACCCTTCGAACAAGCATAAATCTTCATTGCTTGATGAGGAAGAGACGATTGAACATTAATAGGAAGAGCATTAAATGGCGGGAATGGTGGTTATCAATCATGACAAACTGATTGGTCTCACTAAAGCCATTCGAACAATCAGAAGCATTCACTGCCTAATGGGAAAGTGTCGGCTTTCTTATTTTATTATATATATATAGAAATTGAATAGCTATGGAAATCCAATGCTAACCTAGACAATTCTTACAAGCAATCAATTGTCAAAATCGAGACCACTATATTCCCAAGGGAGAGATTACTCTTTTAATCAATTGGTCCAATGGGAACCGAAACAATACTAACTTCCCAAACAACGAGACTAGATGGCTAATCAAGTGTTCAGAGATGATTGCAGGCGGTAAAGCCATGAAGTCAACCAATGCTAAACATTCGGTAGGCACATGTTGGTCGCGATAGGCTAAGAAAAGTGCAAGAGGGGGTGAGTAAGTAGTGCTTTTCAAAAACCTTTTTAAATTAAAATATTTTTTCTAGTTTTGATAATATTTTTTTAACTCAATCTCAACAACGAATTAATTGAATATAAATTACAAGTAATTAAAGAGTAGATTAAAGATTGAAACACGCAATGAATTTATCCTATTCAGTAACCCCTTTGCTTACTTCAGTACCAAATATATCTGACTTGAGATTTTCTAATATCTTTTGCTTTCTTTAAGGATAGAAAACAAGCCTGATGATACTTTTTACAAGTTCAAGTATCAAACCTAACAATCATTTTCCAGGCTTAGAATTTAACCTAATAGTTTTTTCAAGATCAACTATCAAAATCTTGTTGTTTTTCCGGCTTAAAAAACAAAACCTTTTATAATTTTTCTGAATGAATATTGAATCAAAGAACACAAGAAGTTTTTCTCTCTTTTTAGAGCGTTGAAGAATTGTTAGAAGACTAATAACTTGAAGCTTTGAATATAATATTTTCTCTTAAGTCTCTCGAGTCTTCAAGTTTGAACCGTCTCCCTTTTTATACTAGTTATAGGAGAAAATAGTCGTTCGACATTTTGTATTCGAACTTTTTGGTCCGCTTTAGCTTTAATAATCAAGTAGAGGGGGTGAATGTGATAATTCTTGGTACTTTTAGATTTTAAAATTTGATTCCAATTTAGTTTTAGTTGCATGCTGAGTGCACTTTAGTCTAAAAACTATAAATTACTAAGTTTCGTTGACTTAGTTTACCGTCAATCTGTGTTGATTAAACTACTAAGTTGGATTAGTTTTCAAGAAGATACAATAAAATAGAGAGATGATGAATTGAGCAAAGCACAGTAAAGGCAATATAAATGATTAAGGAAAGAGTAGACCTCAAATTTATCATGGTTATGCCCCAAGCCTACCTCTAGTCCCCGGATTCCTTTCCCAGCTATCCATTAGTTATTTCTTTCCTTCAATAGGTAGAGAAGCCTTTATAGTGGGTACATGCTTACAAAAAGTGCCATCCTTTCTAGCTACCTCTCAATACTCAATTAAGGTACAATTCCTAAACTGACTCAAATATTTTAGAATGAAAGTTTAACAAACAAAGGATTTAAACTTATAAAAAGCTTTTAAATCCTTTTACAATGACAAAGCTTAGCTAGAATCTCAGCTAATCTGATGTACCTCTACAAACATATTTGAAACTGAGTGTTTGCTTTAGAAAGCTTGGATTTTGAATTTCTAAATGTTGTGACTTCTTGGATAGTATTTCAGCTCTTAAGAAATTTGAGGTGATTCACCACGTTTGAATGTCTGCTTCAGTCTTTTATTCTATACTTGTAGATGTTGGAAGTAGCCATTGTAAACTTCTTATCATGACTTATTCTTCAAAATCTCTTCCCTTTACACCTCTTAAATTTGATCGTTTGAAACAGATTCATAGACATTTAGAGATAGCGATTTCGAACATTGAGGTATGATATTAATTCATTCATCTTTGATGCATCAATAACTCATTTCTTCAAGTAAATCTGTTCTGACAGAGAAGCGTGTGAGATGCAACATGAAAGCTTGCTATTAGTTGACTTGCTGACGTTGTAGAGTTGTGCGGAGACACTAAAAATGACACATGTCAAAAGATACCTTTTTGCCTTGGATATTTGTGAGAAATCTCCAACATTCCGTACTGACACCTTTTGAAAGTGTGGATCATGGGAATATCCGTTTTGATTTCAGCGCTTTTTACCTGAAAGCATCCAAGGGAATTATCTATCTTCATATACAACATTAAACGTAAATGTATCATTATATTATAAGTGTCTATGTTACTAACCTTTTATTAAAATAAAATTTACTCAGCTCAGCTGAGTAATATCTCACAAACAATGTAATACTCAACCTCCTCAACTTTTCTAACTCTAAGCCATAACTTGATTAAATATCAGTCAAACTAAGTTGTTTTCCCATAAAAACACTCAAGTAAAACTTATCTAATTTAAGAGTCGACTTAGTACCTGATTAATTTCTCTATCCTAATTAGTTTGTTATTTCTAAAATGTTTAAGTATTATGAAGTTAACGCGGGTTCAACAATATCCCCCATACTTGGATAACTTTTCGCTAACTGATATCAAACTAAATAGTTTATAGATATAGGAATGCCTAATAAGGGATGTAAGATTCCCCCATGCTAAGTGAACTCCTTGGTTAGTATAGACTCCCCCATACTAAGCGGATTTCTTTCAGTCAGCATCAACTCCCCTATACTTGGAGAACTTTTTTCCAACATGGGACTTTTTCTTACTCTTCTTCTCCTTTGGAGTTGGTCTTAGTTAATTCCTACAATAATTTATATGTAGAATAACACACATATATATATCAAGTTCAAAGTTCTTAGCTTTTGATAGAAACTTGTAACTTTTCCATTAATAATAAATTTAGTTAGTACACATGAAGTGTCCTATACTAAATTTTACACAATTTACGCTATTACAACATTTCTATTATTGATGTTGTTGCTCTTATGAACGTTGAGGTCTTGGATGACTCTGAGCTCTATATTGTTGGGCTGCCTTGTGAGCATCTTCACTTACTTTCTCCCCCTTTAAATCAATTTCGTCACAATTTGGTTAAGATAGAGATTGAAGGAGTTGATTGCAGTTTGAAAATCCTCTTTCTTCCCAATTATGGTTGGTGATATCTCTTTCTCTAGCTACTCCTTTCCTTTGAGAACTTCTTGATCATTCAGCTCTTGTAGCAACTGATGATAACATCAGGTGAGATGAGTGATCTGGTTAAAATTTTGGGAAGCAAACTGTTGAAAGCACTAAAAAAGACCTCTACAGTCAGCTATAAATAAAACTCTCTTCAGTTTAACTTCCATCTCAATGATCATTGGACACATTAGATGAATGGTCTTTGCTATGTAATCTATGTTGTGTGCATCATGTATTCCAGTAGTCACCAAGTAATGTACAATCTCTTGAAGTTCATGGAGTTGATCCTTCAGAGCATTAAGCTTCTTATGTGATGTGAGACCAATACTAGGGTTAAGTGACTTAGTAGGCTTAGGAAAATGTTTACCCATAGCATCGATCAAAGAATTTTGAGCGTCTTCACAGAATCATCAGGGTTGTACTTGATAAGAGTGCAAGCTGAGTCTAGTATATCACTTAGCGCATCAATGTTCATCAAAAGCTTGTCTATTTTCTTGACAGTTGCATCCAACGTGTTAAAATTTTCATCAACCTTCCTGTCATAAAAAATCATTAGTTTAGATATCTTCTCCATCGCTTCTCACATGTTATGCCCCAAATCCTTATTTGTATCTAACTACTTTGATAATTCATTTAACTTATTGTCTATGCTGGTCTTTATTAGTTTGTTCTTTGCCAAATTTGTAAAATTGTGTAGTCTGAGTTGCTAGAGTGGCATTGAGACTACCAGTTGTTATAAGGTAACATCTATACTACTCTTCACCATACCTGCCACTACATTTGTAATTACATTTGAGGTTGGAATAGAAGATAAAGTCACATGGGAATGTAAAGTTACTTAGTCTAGTTAGGATCAAAGCTAGCTGAGCTGAGCTGTAGAGTTAGTCAGTCCAGTTAGGATCAAAGCTAGCTTGTAGAGTTAGTCAGTCCGGTTAGGATCAAAGCTAGCTTATCAACCAAGCTCTTCACTCTCTCTCTAGTTAAGTGATTTCTAATGGCAAATAAGCTCCTTTGGATCTTCTCAAACTCCTCAAAGTTGATTGATTCCATGCGGATGCTTGAGTGCTCATCAAACTCTAGGATCTTAGCCTTTTTTTATGGACAAATCTATCAATTCTTATGACAATAGTACTTGGCTTACTAAGTCATCTAATTCAGCATTAGTTTTGAGTGTTGGGAATTTTTTCCTTGCTAGCTCTATAATCTGAGCCAAAGTGGTTGAATCAGCCAAGACCTTTTAGACTGGCTTGCTACTAGAAGGAGTTGCTTCCTCGGTTATACAATTTACCTTGACAACTTTTGCACTTGCCTTTCCTTGCTAAGTGTAATTCTCAACTTCAGGAACTTCTCTAGTTAGAGGGATTAGAGGGGTTGTGGATGGTTGTTAAGAAAGGTTTGGTTCACAAGAATTGGTTTGTACAAATTGATTTGAAGGAACAGGAGTTGGTTTAGATTTTACTAAAAAAGGAATGAGCGAAGTTTAAGTTTGTGGAGGTGGTGAAGAAAGATTCGTCTTTACTTGGGAAGAGTTGATTGAAGAAGAAGTAAGGATAGGAGAATTCATAGAAAAATATACTATAAGAGAATTTACAGGAGAATTAATTAAAAGGAGAAGAAGAGGGAAATTCAGGATTTACAATGGAAATGGGTTGAGGATTTACAAAAGAATTGGGGGAAGGATTTTCAAATACTTGTGGTATGGCTGATTGACCCAAGGATGGGTCGGCCTAAGGTAAAATAGTCTGAGAAGCAAGTGGCTTGGTTTGCGGTGTGAGATTGGGAGCTTGGATGTTTTCAACAGGAAGAGCAGATTCTTCCTGGTTGATAACTTCTATGTCATCATCATCCTCTTCATTGTTCACTATTTATACAGTTCTCCTTGGGTGAACTATGGAAGATCTTTTCCTTTAAGCTCCCTTAGCATTGGAGATTACTTTCTCCACTTACTCAACTGCTCCAGGAATGATGGTTTCTATGTCCTCTTTGGCATTCTTTGAGCACACTTGCATTGTAGTTTCCCTTTACTCTTTAAACTTCCTCTTCTTTTCATGAAGCTATTCTCCTAATTCCCTAGTAGATAAGCCTTGGATTCTCTCAACAACTTTTGGTGGAGGAAGAGGTAAGGATGATTTGGTTACTGCTGATTTGTCTTCTTCTTGCCTTAACTTTACCTCAGCTTCCCTCTGAGTGTGAGTTTTTAGATTGAGCTTTTTCTTATTTTGGGTTTGGGTAGGCATAGCTCCTACCCTTGGTTTTACTGTATGGCTCTAGATCTTTAAGCGATCACCTTTTCTTTAGGATGGTTGTAGTAGAGGTAGTAGAGGTTTGCACAAGCTTTGCTAATAAGGGCACTTCTTCAATTATCCATTCACTTGAGTTATCATAGTCTACCATAGAAGCATCATTATCTTCCTTGAGGACATTCTCATGAAACACAAAGGGCTCCACTTTAGCTTTCTTTAGCTTTACATCTTGAACCTTGGTGTACCTTGTGTGGACTTGGTTGAAATTCAATGTCTTGAAGTGATGGAAGTCCAAGCTCTTCTTCAATGGCACTATGGCCTCTCCACTTCCTCCTAAAAACGTTGAGATGTCCATTTATACATCTGTCATAATTGCAGTGATGAGGTAACCATAGTGGTAGAGAGTTGTAACTTTGGTTAGATGATGTAGAATCATCACTGGCCAATTCACTATATGATAAACCACACACCTCTTAAAGTTAGGTGTAGTTGTTGAGAGACCTAGTTTTAGGCAACAAGAGCTTGACCAATAGCTTGTGGTAAGCTCTTACCTTCCAATCCATTACAAATGTAGAGATTTATCCAGAGCCATAATCCTTTGGTAGCTCCCAATCCTTTGGGACACCTACTACTTCTTGGCTCCATTCCTCGTTATCATAGTTCCCTTTAATGGCATGTGCAAAATGCTTGCAATCAACTTTGTAGAGATCAAATAGGAGTTTTTCTCAAACTCTATAATTATTATACCATGCATCCCTTCAATAATATAGAGATTGGAGTAAAATTTCCTTATCAACTTCTTAATTGCTGGCCCATCAAGAAGGAGGAACAAGCTCAAATTCTACAGTCTTATCACCCTATGCATGGTCTTGTTCTTCAACAAGCCATCATAATCCACTTCTAACACAAGACAAAACTCATGTTCTTCTTCCTAATTGACTGGGATAAAGGTGGTTCCATGGGATAAAATGATCTTCTATGTCATGCTGTCGATGTAGACATACATGTATATCTTGGATTGGCCTTGAAGGATGAGTTGATTTCCTTAGATTTTGTTGAGAAGATGCCATTATAGAAAAAAGTTTGAGAGCAAAGAAGTTAGGGTTCTTAGAGAAATTGCTTGAGAGTTCAAATTTGCAAGTAACTTTCTCTCTCCAGCAAGCTCTTCCTTATATAGTCTCATAAACTACAATACACCCTTACAAGCCAAGATCAAGTATAAATGGCGAGATGTAAAAAGAGTTAACCAACTAAGTTAAACGACATAGTTTTAGTTTCAAACAGTTCCAATTCAAAAAGCCCTTTCAATAAAGTAACTTTTGAGATTTTAACCGGGAAAACTAAACTAACAGCATTACTCTTAATAGAGGGTGTGAATGCGATTATTCTTGGTACTTTTAGATTTTAAAATTTGATTTCAAGTGTGATTTTAGACGCGTGTTGAGTGGATTATGCTAAGTGTACTTTGGTCTAAAAACCATAAACTTTTTCAGTTCACTGATTTAGTTTACCTTTACTTTGTGCTATGTAAACTACTCAACTTCGATTGGTTTTCAAGATGATACAATAATACAAAGAGATGATGAATTGAGCAAAGCACTATAAAGGTAATATAAAAGACTAAGGAAAGAGTATAGCTCAGATTTATCTTGGTTCGGCCCTATCCTATCTCTAGTCCCCAGATTCCATTTCGAGCTTTAATCCACTAGTGATTTCTTTCATTCAATAGGTGGTGAAGTCTTTATAGTGGGTAGACGCTTATAGAAAGTACCCTCCTTTCTAACTACCTCTCAATACTCAATTTAGGTACCCTTCATAAACTAACTCACAGATTTTAGAATGAATGTTTAACAAACGAAGGATTTCAACTAATAAAAAGTGTTTGAATCCTTTTACAATAACAAAGCTTAGCTAGAATATAAGCTAATCTAATTTCTCTCTACAAACAGATTTGAAACTAAGCATTTGCTTTAGAATGCTTGAACTTAGAAATTCTAAATGCTGTGATTGCTTAGACAATATTTCAGCTCCTAAGAAATTTGAGGTGATTCACCAAGTTTGAACATTTTGCTTCAATCTTCTAATTATACTTACAGAGGCTGGAAGTAGCCATTGCAAACTTCTCATCTTGACTTGTTATTCAAAATCCCTTCTCTTCACTACTCTTAAATCTGCTAATTTAAAATTGATTCTTGGGTGTTTAGAGATAGCGATTTCGAATGTTGAAGAACAAGATTAATCGGTTAATCTTTGATGCATCAGTAACTCGTTTCTTCAAGCAAATCCAATATGAGAGAGAAGCGTGCAAGATGCAACATGGAAGCCTGCCATAAGTTGACTTACTAACGTTGTAGAGTTGAACGGAGACACTAAAAATGGCGTATGTCAGAAGACGTCTTTTTACCTTGGACATGTGTGAGGAATCTCCAACATTCCGTACTGACACCTTTTGGAAGTGAGGACCACAGGAATATCCGGTTTGATTTCAACATTTTTTACTTGAAAAGCATCAAAGGGAATATTATGTCTTCACAAATAATGTTAAACGCACATGTTTCATATATTATTAGGGCTTATGTTACTCATCTTCTATTAAAATAAAAGCTATTAAGCTCAACCGAGTTATATCTCATAAACTATGTATTACTTGGCCTCTTCAAAATTTCTATCTCTAAGCCATAACTTAATTAGATAACAGTCAAACTAAGTTATCTTTTTATTTTAAACACACTCAAGTAAAGCTTGTCTAATTAAGAGTCTACACAGTACCTAATTATTTTCAGTATCCTATAACTGTTTGTTATAGCCATCGGAGATTTTGAAATATTATGATGAGTCATCTTATCAAGTTTGTTAAATCATAATGTCAAATGTCAGTCAACTGGCTTTATGTCAATTCAAATCTGCTATGTTGTCACATCATCAAGATATTAAATCTTTTTTGAATCTTTTACTTGTTGAAGAAGAAAAAACTTTATTGTTATCACATCACTTAGATTTTATATTATATCCGCAAATCTTTTACTTGAAGATCTTCTTCATGTCACATCATAAAAATTTTATATTGGTTTATTGATATCCTGCAGAATCTGGATGTCACGTGAAATCTTAACATGTCACATCATCAAGATTCTAGAAATCTTTATTAGATTTGGAAAATCTGATACATGTCATATCAAAGATTTTAAATTTATTTTTTATTAAATCAAATCTTAGCATGTCAAATCATAATGATTTTAAAAATCTATACCAAATTTAGAAAATTCGATACATGTCACATTGATTAGTTTTATATCAAATCAGCTTCCTTTATGCCACATTAGCTTGAAGTAATTTGAATTTTACTGCAATCTTCCATTCTTCATTTTGTAGATTCTTCTACAATAAATATATATTTATATTAACATAATGAAGTATTTGTATTAATTTATCAAATATATTGTCGTTGCTTTGTCTTTTTCATCAACTTGTTGTAATCATCAAAAGTAGACTTAACTAAACAAAAATAAGAGGATATTGAGTAACCATGGAGAAAATATTTTTGAGTGAAAGACAGTCTCCTTCAACGAATCTGGATAAAGTACTTTGAAGAAGAACAATAGCACAACTGAATTTTGTCTAGCAGGTGCTACAAATTTAACTGCAAAATTCATGAAGAATGATGTTCCTAGGATAGTTGACCAATTTACGTAACTTTTCTAAACAAGAGAATGATGTCCATTGAGCTTTTTCAATATTGTTATCAATTTGCACTTAAAGGGCTTTAGGAACAAGTGCCACTACATCTCCATAAGAATGGTTGTCCTAGTTAGGGAAGTAGTGATTGGAGTTTTGATACCTTTCTTTGCCAAAACCTCACCATGTGAGTATCTCTCTTAAAATGCTCTTAGCCGAACTGTACGAATTACTATCGAATTCAAGCGATATTGGGCTTCATGCATGGGGATTGATCTGTCAATAGTGAGGAAACCAAATTTTAGGTTTTTAACATTGAATTTTCTAGCTTTGTGAACTCTTCTAGTTACACCATACTATAGATAAGCTATCCTCCTTGCCTTCGAGTCATGAGTATTCGAAAAATTCTAAAAATAAATCTTTAGATCCAAGTTTAATGATGTTGTTTTCTGTTGCTTATGATTCGATCGGATAGGGAGGAGGTTAGGGTTCTTCATGCGCACAAATGAGTCATTGCGGATGTGGTAGTTTAGGTGATGGTTGAGTTTTAGACAAGACATGACCTGTAATAGAAAAGTTTAGAATAGAGATGCACCTGGAGAGGGACAATGCAACTTCTACCTTTGAAGTTGTTGCGTCTGGAGAGGGACATGACGGCTTCTATATACATATGTGTACATGTACATATACATATATGTACAAATATGTAAATATTCATATGTGTACATGTACATATACATATGTGTACATGTACATATAAATATGTGTACAAATATGTAAATCTTCATATGTATATGTACATGTACGTACATGTAGATATGTACATATATGTATATGCACATATACATATACATGTATATGTACATATATGTACTTGTACATATGTACATATATGTATATGTATACGTATATGTACATATACATATATGTACATATGTACATGTACATGTACATATACATATATGTACATATGTACATGTACATATACATATACATATACATATATGTATTTATACATATACATATACATATATGTATTTATACATATACATACATACATACATACATACATACATACATACATACATACACACATACATACATACATACATACATACACATACACACACACACACACACATGTGTGTGTATATGTATGTATATATACATGTGTATATGTATGTATGTATATGTGTATATACATGTGTATATGTATGTATACATATGTATATACATGTGTATACATATGTATATACACATATGTATAAGTATATGATTACCATATTTAATCATACTGATATAAATGTAGCCATCGGACTTTGGAAGGTACTAGACCTCTAGTTTGCTTGTCTCTCCATCGTTGTTAGGAATTATGCTAAAACTAAACTCATAAATAGCAAATAAATATAGTTTATAGAAACATGCAAAATCAAAATAAGGAAAGAGTAACCGAGAATATTAGGTAGTTTTTTATTATTGTAACTGTAATACTGAAATACTCATTACATGTATGTTGTAACTGTAAAGTGGTGTCATGATTGGGGGAAGGAAGCATCCATAATAAATGTGAACTTCACATGGTTAGCGGTTTGTTTCTGAAGTAAAGGCTATAGAAGAAAATAATTCCTTTATTTTTAATAAAAAATAAAGTACTTTCTTTAATTCAAAATACATATGGTTTGAGGATGGATATTCTAGAAAGCAAAGCTTAAATTCTTGGATTACCTATTCCAGTCTATGGTACCTATAAATTAACAAAGAGATTGGTCACTGAATCCATCGTTGAATATCATTTTTAAAAAATGAGTGGTTTTAGATCGTGTAACAAAATTTACACAATTAAATATGAATAAGTTACTCAAGAGTTAATTTTCTTAACATTTACAGTTTCATGGCATGTTGGTCGATAACTTAGTTTGCCATTTTCTAATTATAATGACAAAATAGAAATTAATTCATACAAGTTTACAAAATTGAAAAGCAAAACGACATTTATTAATGAGGAAAATATTTTTGCCAACCATAAAATAAAAAATAAATTGAATTGGAGGGTGTATGTTTGATGTATTTATAAATATGGTTAAAAGTGTGAGAAAGAGAGTGTGAAACGGATTTTAAATCAACAAATTTCCTCTCCTTTATTAATTGTTTTTAATTACACTCTATTTATCTCTAAATTTGTCGTGCTTTCAGTTAAACCAATGTTTAATCAAAACAAACCAACCTCTTATTTATAATTCTTTTGTGTGTGTTAATTTTGCAGCATCTTTTTTCACACACTAATTTACTGTTTCTTTTTACTCCATTAAAACTTTAACCCAAATTAAACAAGTCTTTTTTAATTCACCATGTATATAATTATATGATGTATATATATTAACAATCATACTCTCCTATTCATTGCTTCCTCCTACACCCCCACCATTTCTTTCTTTCTTTCTTTTTAGATTCCTTTTCTTTTTCTTGTTCTTGAATTTGCACATTGAGGTGTGGTGTAGGAAATATGGAAGCTGCAGATGAAGTCACCTCAAATATTGTAAAAGGGAAGCGCACAAAACGCCAAAGGGTTCAATCTCCTGTTCCTTTTGCAATCACCGACGGAATTGTGGACATTACTGATGGCATGGCAGAGAATACCGACGGAATTTCCGTTGGTGATGTAAATGATATCTTAAATGCCAAGAACTCAACCAATGTTTCTCCTGCTAGATATCAAGAATTTGTTCAAACTCAAGAGAGTACAAAGGAGGAGGAAGAAATGGCTAATTGTCTAATTCTTCTAGCTCAAGGTCATTTTAAACAAGAAACTGTAATTCATAGTATCGTTCCTAGTAACAATGGAAACAAATTCAACAGTAGAAAATTCATGGAGACTTGTGGAACGAGCGGTTCGGTTAAGGGTGGATATTATGTTTATGAATGCAAAACATGTTGCAGAACGTTTCCATCATTTCAAGCATTAGGAGGACATAGGGCTAGCCATAAGAAGCCAAAAGGGTTAATCAATAATTACAATTATAGTGATGAAGAATTAGATGTTCATTACAAGGATACTTTTTCACTTTCTCTTCAACTAAGCAACTCTAATGCTAATGCTAATACCATCAATGTTCAACACAACAACAAGGCCAAAATTCATGAGTGTTCGATTTGTGGAGCCGAATTCGCGTCTGGCCAAGCATTGGGTGGTCATATGAGGCGGCACAGGGCACCAACAAACACAAAAAACTTGTCAGTAACACCAATGGTTATGGAATCTAACCAACCAAAGAAACCAACAAACATACTTTCATTAGATTTAGATCTCAATCTTCCTGCCCCAGATGCGGACGAAAAACAAAACCCTCTTAAGCAACAAAATAAATCTTCTCTTGAATCTCCGGGGCCAGCTTTGGTGGATTGTCATTACTAAACAAGGTTTATAATTTTTTTATTTTTCTTAACAAAAGTATTTATATAATTGTTTTTTATACACTAATATTTTTAATTATGTATTCATTTTGTAAAATTGGGATCAGATTATAATATTATATTAATTCTTATCAATTTTATCTCGGTTTACTATATCAAAATATATTCATATAGCAGATTTAAAGTGGGCTATGTTATTCTTCAAAAGGGGTATTGATCTAATTATTTGATAATGATGACATCATTTTATTTTTTCATGTCATTTTGTTTTAGGTTTTTGATAGACGGAAAGAAAAAAATTCTCAAGTAGTAGTTTATTTTAAATCTATAAATATCTAAAGTTTTCAAAAGTGTGGTGCTTTTACATTTTTAATTATTTTCTTAATTCTGATGTGTCGCTATGTTCAAATTATTTTTTTTGTCAATGACTATGTCTGAAAGGAGAGTGTTGGGGTTGTGTTCTTCAATGTGACTTTATCTGTTAGGTTACATGTAATCTTAAAATTTCGTGAACTAAGTTGAATGTTATTTTATCTGAATTTATTGAGTATTTTAAATGATAATAAATGGTCATTTCAGGAAGGTCGAATAGCGGTGGCAAGAATAGAAAACAATTCCCCATGTGAATTCCTTCTTGTTAATTAAAATAACAAATTGCTGTCTTATAACGTGAAATGCTGCTTTAGCTATTTTATTCTTTTCTTGGCTTCTAACTCCATCTCGTTAGTTACTATTACTCTATCCTAGTCTACCCAGTCAACCTATTAATCTTTTTTAATCTAAAACTTGCCCTTTCATTTCTAAATTTTCCAACTTTCATGTATAAAACTTGAATGCTACTAATTGACATCTTGTAATTCTTTTATCTTCTTAACTAATTTAAATTCTAATTGTAATGTAAATTCTTTATTTATATTTAGTAATTACAGAAGTTTGTGATTGTGTTACAGTTATTAATTAATTTTTAAAGTAATAAGTTGGAAGATGATATCGAAATGCAAAGAAGCAAGAGAAAAAAAATGTGTAAAATTACAAAGTTGCGTGATTATATCCATTAAGAATAGGTGTCAAGTTGTACATTGCTTTGTTCCAAATCATTTTTACCCTTTTTTAATTCACATTAGTTGTTAGATAAACCGGTACATAATCATAAGCGCGTACAGGAAACGCCTTCACAACTTGTGTGATCATTTGGTGGCACCGCATGGATGAGACCACTTGGAAAGAGCTTGGCTTGCACGCCAAACACGTCACGTCGGTATTCTCGTTTAAATAAACAAGAGATATCTTAATATAACTAGGATTCTACCATCTATTTTTTCGGAAGTCTGATCCTATAGAGGAATCCTTCCCTGATATGGACACTCGACTCTTATCTTGCTTAGGAGTGATTTGAATCCTATATTAAGGGGTCCTCTCTACCATCAAAGGTACACAATATTCTCTAACTCAATACTCTATGCATTCTCTTTAGTCCTGTAGCTAACTTAAACATCGGAGAGGCAACGACATTCTCACAGCTAGTCACTCCATAACTCGATTCTACCTTTACAGCCACCATCTCTAGTGAGGTTAAGAGGAGCATCTTTTTGAAGATTGGAGCGTGAAACCTACTTTTTTGGACCAATCTTTCAGTGGTGAGTTGAGCATGGACAAACTTACTTGCTTTATGCAAGACTTTTTATTCAAAGAACACAAACAACCAATTCAAAGGAGGACAAAGAAATCCCCGATAGCGGTACTGTTTAGGGAACAGAAGCCATTGTTTCTTCAACGGCGATGATTTCCACATCAACAATTCTAAACTCAAGCAGTATCGCTACTTCAACCAACTTGAATACACCGCCATCCGGAGCTTACAACATTAGCTTTTTTTAAGAACGTAGTTAAAAAGTACCACATTTCACTGCGAACCAACATCAACTCAAGAGGAATCTCTTTAGGCTGCTCAACAACAATACAAACACCATTGTAACAGGGCGTACGATTAGTAAATCCTCTTCACCAACATAGGTAGCTTTACATACCGAGTAATACATCTTTTATAGGCAATATGCTGGTTAATCAAGACAGTAATTGAACATACAACATTGCAAGGTCGAATTTCAAAACATAAAATTAACTCTAAAGGATCTCCTAAGCACGCCATGATTTATATAATCCAAGTTAAAATGTTCCATAGATGTTAATAGGTTTATAAAACTTATAAAAGAAACCATAGCATATAAGTTCAGAACATTACTAGTTGATGCGTGCCTCTCTCTTCAATTTGGATGCAGCATTCCCTTAGAGTAATTCGACAAAACTCCGATGGCACTAGCCTCCAAACTAGGATAGCCTCTATGATTGATCCACACGGATCATCATCGACCAAAACTTCTGTTGAGGTAGAACCCGTTGGTAGACACTAGCTGCTAGACAGCTCGAAGATCAACCCGAACATATAAACTAAGAAGGCTCACTTCAAAAGAAAGAACCTCCTAAAGAATTCTTGCAACGTTGGAGAAACTCGTGGAGGATCTCGTAAAAACTCGTGAAGAAAAGATGTTGAACTCAGAGAGAAAGGTTGAGTTGAAGTATGGAATAATGAGAGAGAATGGAGGCCTATTTATAGGGAGATAGGGAGTTGTATACTCCACCTCAAATAGAAATGGGATGGGAATTCCCATCCCACAATCGGGTCAGCCGTGTGGGTCCCTAGGACGTGCAGGCTGACCCATGCACTGCCTCCACAAGGTAAGCCCTAACGGGGTTGCCTTGTGCTAAAAGCTTAGGCTTGCGTGCCTTCCTAAAAGCCCAAGCTTGTGGGTGCACGCACACTCACTACCAAGCTTACGCGCCAGGCCCGCTAGCGCGCATGAGTTTACCCCACGAGCTAGTAACCCGTGATCTTTTCAGCTCGTGATACAGCCACACAGGCCCCACTTCAAACATCCCTTATAATAGGAAAATTCCCTTGCTCCGCTCCGTGCATTTTTTCCCTATTTTCTCTTTTATTACCTTAATTATTAATTCGGTCCAACAAAATAATAATTCTTTCAATGAATTCGACAAATAAATATTTTCGGCATAGACTAGTCTATAAGTTCTTTACTTAGTCCGGAAAGACCCAAAGTGTATGACCTCATATTATCGCAAAGTATAGAGCCACTAGAGGTTAACCTAAACTTGTCTTCCCATCCAGGAATCTTTAGGCTCAGTGTTCATACCGATATGGAACCTGATAACTCTAGATGATCGAATGGTTCCCCCGATACTTAGAACGTCACATGCCTTTGACTTGATCTAGTTCTGCAATAGTAACCAATACAATACACTCCTTCTATTTAGTTAAGTACCATCTAGTTTATTGAGCTCGAATTAAGTATTACGTCATGTAATAGGCATAGCTATCCTAGATTTAGACTTGTTCAAGAAGAACACCACTCGCCATAGTGTATCAAATTGATTAGAAACCCATTCTATCAATCTTATACTCTGATCAGAGGTTTATGAGTGTGTCTCTTAAATAAGGGGCCCTAAGGTACATCTCTTGTTATATCACTATATGAAGAGCGATGGATCCCATCTTGACTACTAGACTTACAAACATGTAATCCTCACTATACCCATAATCACCCGTATCATCCTAATCGCTAGGGTATGAATAAGTATGACCCAAAGTATAGCAATTCCTACATAAGGTAACCAGTATCTCAGATATGAGGATACTTGTACTGCTACTGCAATAAGACATGACACCAACACATGTATATAGTTATTTCCAAGTTTCAGTGTTATAGCGATCTCTAATGCATTACCCGAATACATTCATGTGTTAACTCAAGCTACCACCTTTAGCTCATGAGATCGGTTTCTTGGATCTAATCCAAGGAGAAGTCTACACATGCTAGTTTGTTCGCTTCATTGATGTCCAGTGGTAATATGTGTTAGTCAATGAAACTAGACTAGGGATATTTAGACTATTCATAGTAACACGTATGTGCAGTTCTCACACCACATAGCTCCCACTATGTCCTCACACTTTTACGCTATGAAGTAGTCATCGACTTTGTCTTATCAATGCATATATGCAATTCTATACACGTATAATACCAGTGAGATACATAAAAAATAAAAGCACTAATAAATAACAAAGATACCTTCACTGTTAATAATAATAATAATACAAAACTATTTGTACAATATAACTAATTAAGATTCACAGACCTAATTGCCTCTAGGGCATACATCATGTCTAACAATCTCCAACTTACACTAGAGATTATTACCCATTTGCTTCATGCCATACTCGTTAACATGTTGGTCATGCTTAACTTGAGTTAATGACTTATTTCGCCCATCTGCTATATTCTATTTCGTTGGGATGTATTCTAAGCTTATATCTTTTCTAGATACTATCTCCTTAATGAGATTGTATTGTCTAAGTACATGTCTGTTTCTCTGACGAGATCATGGTTCCTTTTCCTAAGCAATAGCGCCATTGTTATCACTATACACCACTATTGGATTTACAATGTTGGACAACACACAAAGATCACTAATAAATCCCTTAAGCTAGGCAGTTTACTTAGCTGCTTACGAAGCAGCTATATACTCAGATTCTATGGTTGAATCGACACTCGTATCCTATTTGAAACTTTTCCAAACAACCTCCCCTCCTTTTAAAATAAACACATACCTCGAGTGTGACTTGTAATCATCCCTATGAGATTGAAAACTCACATTGGTGCATCCCTTCACAGAGAGATCACCTTCTCCATATACCAAAAACATATCCTTAATCCTACGTAAGTACTTAAGGATAGTTTTAAAGACCATCTAGTACTTCTCACCAGAGTCAGATTGAAATCTTCTCGTGACACTCAACGCATGTTAGACATTAGGCCGAGTGCATACCAAATCTACTCGTGATGGATCCTATCATTGAGGCATTGGGTATTCCATTCATGCGTAGTCTCTCCTCTTGTGTTCTCGAACACTTAGATTTAGAATGGTTAATCTCATAAGGCATTGGGAGATAACCCTTTCTTGAATGCTCAAGGTTAAATCTAGCTAAAATTTTATCTATATATGTACTTTGTAAAATACCTAGCAGCCTTCTAGATCTATATCTGTAGATCTTTATACCAAGTATAAAAGCTGCTTATTCAAGGTCTTTCATGGAGAACTTCTTTGACAGCCATGACTTAACTGTCTGAAGAAAAGGAACATCGTTTCCTATAAGTAATATGTCATCGACATATAATACAAGGAAAACAATCGCACTCCCACTAGCCTTCTTATATACATAGGGCTCATTAACGTTTGACATAAAACCAATTTCTCAGATTGTCTCTTCAAACCTAATATTCCAAATCTGAGTACATAGTTACTTCAGAAGCGGCTAAGCAAGCTATTTGGCAAGGATTTATTGGTGATCTTGGTGTGATGTCCAACATTGTAAATCAAATAGTGGTCTATTGCAATAATAATGGGGTTATTGCTCATGCAAAGGAACCATGGTCTTGTTAGAAAAAATGGACATGTACTTAGAAAATACCATCTCATTCAAGAGATAGTAGCTAGAAAAGATATAAATTTAGAATACATCCCGACGGATCAGAATCTAGCAGATGGGCTAACTAAGCCATTGAGTCAAGTTAAACATGACTATCATGTTAATGAGTATGGCATGAGGCACATGGGCAATTTGCTCTAGTGCAAGTGGGAGATTGTTATACATGATGTATGTCTAACAAATAATTAGCTATAATGTACAAACAATTTTGAATTATTAATAATAATAATTAATGCATCTTTGTTACTTTTCAGTGCTTTTTATTTATTTATGTATCACGCTGGTATCATATATCTATAGTATTAAATATGTATATGCGCATTGATGGGACCAAGTCCACGACTACTTCATAGAGTAAAAGTGTGAGCACATAGAGGGAGCTATTTGGTCTAAGAACTGCACATACGTGTTACTAAGAATAGTCTAAATATCCCTAGTCATAGTTTTATTAAGACTGGACATCAATAGAATGGACAAACTAGCATGTGTAGGCTTACTCCTTGGATTATATCCAAGTAGCCGATCTCACGAGTTGAAGGTTGTACCTTGAGTTAACACATGAATGTATTCAGGTAATTCATTGGAGATCGTTATAAGAAAGACACTAGGAAATAAATATATCTATGTGTTGGTTTCATATCTTATTGTAGTAGCAGTACAAGTATCCTTAGACCTGAGATACTGGTTACCTTGTGTAGGAGTTGCTATATTTGGGTCATACTTATTCATACCCTGGCGATCAGGATGACATAGGTGATTATGGGTATAGTGATGATCACATGTTGGTAAACCAAGTAGTCAAGATGGGATCCATCCCTCCTAATTTAGTGATATAATGGGAGATGTACTTTAGGGCCACTTGTTGAAGTGACACACTCATAAACCTCTTATTATAGTATAAGATTGATAGAACAGGCTTCTAATGACAAAGTGGTGTTCTTCATGAACAAGACTAATTCTAAGATAGCTAAGGCCATTACATGAGTGAACACCTAATCCAAGATTAATAAATTGGATGGTACTTAACTTGATTGAAGGAGTGTACTTTATTGGTTACTACTGCAGAATTGGATCAATTCACAAGCACATGATGTTCCAAGTATCAGGGGATCATACGCCTTTCCTACAAAGTCCATTTGATCTTCTAGAGCTATCGGATTCCATATCAATCTGGAACACTAAGCCTAAAGGTTCCCGGATAGGAAGCCAACTTTAGGTTAACCTCTAGTGGCTCTATACTTTGGGATCCTACTTTGGGTCTTTATCAGACTAAGTAAAAACCTAGAAACTGGGTCTATGCCGAAAATATATGTTATCGAATTCATTAGAAGACGTATTAATTGGTTGGATAGAATTAATAATTAAAGAGAATAAAGAGATATTAGGGAAAATTATTCAGAGTGGAGCAAGGGAATTTTTCCCATTGCGAGTGGGCCCCAAAAGAACAAGGGTTATTCAAAGTGGGGCCTATGCAGCTACCCCGCTAGCAAAAAAGGTCACGGGTCACTACTCGCGAGGCTAGCCCATGTGCGCTAGTAGATTACATGCCTACAAGTGTTACCCATGGAAGCGCAAGCCCACTAGCGCGGGCCACAAGCTTATGCTTGCGATAACAAAGTAAGTGCAGAAGGGCTTGACTTGCTAAAGGCGCGCAGGTTTGCCCACGGGTTATTATGACCCATGCAACTAACCTGCTAATGTGGGATGGGATATTCCCATCCCAGCTAGTGTTGGAGGGGGAGTCTAACACTCCCCATTTTCCTTATATAAAGACCTCCCCTCCCATTATTCTAAAAAAAAAAACACACACACACACACACACACTTCAGCTCATCTTTTTTCTCTGAGTTTGACATCTCTCTCTTCGTTCATTGTGTGAGATCCTCCATGAGTTTCTCAAAACAAATGAATAATTCTTTTGAAGGCTCTTTCTAAAGTGAGCCTTCTCACTTTATTTTTGGGTTGGTCTTCGAGTGGTCTAGCAGTTGCTATTTACTAATGTGTTCTTCCTCAACAAGGTTTTGGTCAGTGAAGATTCATGTGGATCAATCATAGAGGCTCTCCTAGTTTGGAAGCTCATGCTTACGAAGTTCCACCGAATTGCTCTAAGGGAACACCATCACCAGAAGAGAGAAAGCACATATCAATAGGTAACACTCTAAACTTAGATGCTAGGTTTCTCTTATAAGCTTTATAAACCTAAAAGCAACTATGAAACATTTTAACCTAGATTATATCAATCATGGCATGTTTACGAAATCCTTGGGTTAATTTTAAGTTTTGAAATTCCACCTTGCAACGTTTGCATGTTCAATTACAGTCTTGATTAACCAACACCTTTTTTGTTCGCTTCCTTCTCTCTAATCACTTCCTAGATCTAAAATGAGTCATTTAACATATACGTCAAATTCCCTCACTTTGACAACTATTGTGCGGATCCTCGAACGCTTCCCAAAACATAGAAAAATAAGATAAGTATGGCACACATCTCAAAAGCTCCTGCATGCTGTTACTTCTAAACTACACTCATCGGGCTAACTACTTATTGATTCTACTAATTAACAACTGGCTAATTACTTCAACAAATATTTTGCACCCAGTTTATTAGTTCTATCCTAATAGGAACCACCTCTTGTACACTCCATGATGTGATTCAGACATCCAATGAGTCACCACGAGCTTACATTCAGTGCTTCAACAAGGTTTGTATACTTTTGCAAAATGTAGATTTTAGCACTATATAAGAAGTAATGATTAAAGGAAAACATAATGAGCGACTACGTGTAGTAATCATACAGAGGAACCCGACTAATCTACCATTGATGATTAATATCGCCAAAGGGTACATTGAAATTGTTGAACTACATCACCCAAAGGATAACCAATCATCTGACAACCATCCAAGATAATAGATCCAAAAGAGAAAGGGATAGTAGCTCTAAGGTTTGCTTCACCCCAATACCAGGTGACAAACTAGCATTGAATGCCCCTCTAAGCAACATTTTGGTTGTTATTTAGAAAAGCAATGAAAAAAGAAGCTTACGCTACTCAAGTGTCCTAACTGAGTCATAACTAGGGCTAGACATTAGCAAGTATTTTTAATTTCATAATGCTAAAGGCCACATGGATGACTATCGTGTACTAGTAGATGAAGTGCATCAATTGATTAAAGAAGGTAAGTTTGAGCAGTTCATGAAGGGTATCACCAAGCGGTTATCTAGGCACAATAGAAGAGATAAGGGTGATGAAAAATCTCAAAAGTAGATGAAAGGAGTAATCTTGATGATCAGCGAAGGCCCCAACTCCCAAGCTTCCCCGTAGAGATCAAAGTATGCATAGTTAGATGTTAGAGACAAAGGTATAGGAGAATCTTTCTCCAAATACAACATGGTTAGAACCCCAAGACTAGATCCAATAGTGTTAGAATAGACTATTGAATGTTACAAGATCAAAAGAATAATCATCTACATTGGGATTTCGATGAATCTGATAACCAAGCAAGCATTTGCGCAACTTCAAATACCTTATAACAGGACATTCTTATCTCACTCCTCATTCATAGGATTGAGTGATAACATAGTACCAGTGCTTGACAAAGATAGCTTAGAAGTAGAATTGAGAGATATGAAGTACAAGTTGTAAGTATAAGTAGAATTCATCATAGTCCAGATCTCAATTGCCTACAACATCATACTAGGAAAACCTTTACTAGTAAACACCGACTCACTAATATTGATGAGAAGCTTGGTTATGCAATTTTAACAATGCATGGACCTGCCATTATCATCAACAACCCCCCGCATGGCGCATGATACATAACTTGTCTCCTTAAAGATAGAAGAAGTCAAAGAGGCAGAGAAAGTGAAACAGGTTGGTGATATTGAGATGTTAATGATAACACTAGATAGGTAACTAAAAATTACCAAAGAATTAACACCATATGGTAAAAAATTCTATCTTCGATATGTTACAATGCGAGCATCAAACCTTTTCATGGAGTGATAAGGACATCCCTAGGGTGCTGATTGAGATTATCACTCACACTCTCAACTTAAAACCTAAACTAATCGGTAAAAAGAAGAAGATAATTCATGTTCCAAAAAGGCAAAAGGCTATTGAAGTAAAAACCCATAAGTTACTTTAAGGTAAACAAATCAAGGCAATGCATTACCCTAAATTGACAGCTAACGGGGTCCTTGTGAAAAAGACAAATGGCTCATCAGAATGTGTATAGATTTCACATATCTTAACTAATCCACTCCTAAAGATAAATATATGTTACCTAGCATTAATCGAATGATAGATTCAACCATTGGATTTTCCATATACTCACTCCTAGATGCAAAGTCAAGATACTATAAAATGGTCATAAACCTAAATGATGAAGAGAAAGAATCATTCATTGCATATGAATGAACCTATTGTTACACGGTTATGTAGTTTGGGCTTAAGAACGTTGGAGCAACATACCAAAGACTAATGAATGACATGTTTAGAAATCAAATCAACAATTTGGTGGATGTATATATATATATGACATGATCATCAAAAGTTGAAATGAGGAAAGGTACATGGAGGACATTCAATGAGCCTTCCAGATCTTGCAATAATATCATCTTAGGCTAAACAATAAAAAAAGTACCTTCAGTGTCAAGGGTGGAAAGTTATAAGGATACCTCATCTCACAAAGAGGTATTAAGGCTAACCTAGAGAAGATTATGGTGATTATATGGATGCAACCTCCAATGATGCTTAATGAAGTACAAATTCTCAATGGACGGATTGGGTGCTATATCTCTTTTTTAGCTAAGAGATGCTTGTTGTTTAATAAAGCCATTAAAAAGGACCAAGTAAGAGGCCTTTAAAAGTATTAAAACTTTCTTAGGGTCCCCACCACTCCTCAATCAGCCAGAACTAGGTGAAGATCTGTATATTTATCTTGCAGCTACCAATGATGCGGCATTCTTAGTATAGCAAAATGAAAATCTTAAACTTTGAACGATCATACCTTTGCTATACTTAACCGATTTGGATGATCTTTATCATTACGAAAATCTCAAGATGTGTAGAATATGCTTATGTAAATAAAATACTCATAAATATTTGAAATCATACTTATATTCCTATAAAATAGTTTTGTGTGTGAAAATGGAAATAGCAAAAAAGAAAATGAAAATTTTAAAAGGCAAGCATTTAAATGTAAGCACAAACTCTAGGAACGTAGAGGCTTCTTCATTTTCATGAATTCACTTTCTTTAAGGTCCATGAAGTCCTTCTAGAAGCTCTCCTTATTTATTTTTGGTTGGATTTGGTGGTTGGTTGGTGATTTACAGAAAGTCTTTGGAAGGGATCTATTCTTTGCCAAAGTAGATGTTTTAGAAGGTGTAGTAACATTCAAGAGAGTGATAAAGATGTTGTACACTCTCCATTTAAGTCTAAACTCCAAGCATAACCTAAGTGATCTCTAAACCTTAGGTTTGCTTAAATGATCTCTACACCTCAAGCTTTGCACAAAAGATGAACTAAACATCAAATTTGCTTAAGAGATGAATAAGTGGACCCTTTTAAGCCAAGTTCATGCCCTTTTATGAACTTAATCTAACTAACTCGAAATCCCAAGTGTTATTGATTAATGTTTGGTGTTTTACTATAGAATATTCAAGAGCATAAGAAAGAATGCTCTCGAATGCTCTATGATCTTTTTCTCTCTTTATTTCCCATATTATCACTAAGATTTAGTCCCCCCATACTACTGATACTCTGTTCTCACTTTATGGGAGCTCCCCTCAATCAAAGTCAACTTAGGATAGCTTTAGCTCAAGCCTTATCTTTTTCTTTTCCACATTTCCACAAATCCCATGTTAAGATTTGATGTAAGTAGTCTTAAGTAAGGTGTGGGGAGTGGTTTAGTAGTGATCATGTTCGAGCATGTGGGAAAAACTCACCTTTTTGGTTTAAAATTATAGAAAATGCAATTTTTGTTATGTTGGAAATTCGATGTTGGTAATAACATTGATAATGTTGTTAAGGACATTGGCAATATCGTTAATGACTATGACATGGCTATGTAGTTAACGACATGGCTTTTTTACCTTGGACTTTTTTGTGTTGAAATTGCCTAAAAAGGTTAAGGCTAAAAGAAACAAAGCAAGCTTCATCTAGATGAATTCAGGACCTTGTAAAAAGTGAAAAATTAGCAAGGGAAAAATAATTTACAATTTCATAATCGAACTGGCAAGTGGGGAGTAAAATCTAATGCTCACAAGATTCCCCTCATGAGATCATTATTGATATGAGATCAGTATGATCCCATAACTAGGTGTGAGCATGGGATTTTGTACCAGCTCGCACGTTCGATGATGACGGCTTTTACAGGATTTTATCCTTGAATCACACATTTTCAAGTATCCTGACGTGTCTGAATTGGAACCCTCCTCGTTATTAACAAAATTATTTAATTTAATTTAGAAATTATTTAACTAAAAAAAAGACGTAATCCCAATTGCGGGGGAGCCTCGCAAAGAAGCAGCCTCGCGCGAGGCTGCCCGCGCGAGGGTCTTAAGTGACCCTTGCGGGGCCTGCCCGCGAGGGTCCAAAGGAACCCTCGCGGGGCCTCCCCGTGAGGGTCTTAAAGGCCCCTCGCGGGACTTGCCCGCGAGGGTCCTAAGGAACCCTCGCGGGGCCTGCCCGCGTGGGTCCTATGGAACCCTCGCGGGGATTCCCCGCGAGGTCTCTAAGCGACCCTCGCGGGGCTTCCCTGCGATGGTCGTAAGGAACCCTCGCGGGGCTTGACCGCGAGGGTCCTCGGGAACCCTCGTGGGGCTTCCCCGCGAGGGTCGCGGGTCTCTAATGACCCTCGCGGGGCTTCCCTGCGAGGGTCCTTAGTGACCCTCGCGGGGCCTCCTCGCGAGGGTCCTAAGCGACCCTCGCGGGGTCTCCCCGCGAGAGGTCCTAGGCGACCCTCGCGAGGGTCCTATGATACCCTCGCGAAGAGCTCCGCGAGGCTTTTTTTCCGGTGAGGCCCCTCGTCGGAAAAACTTTCCTTTTTTGATCATTTTTGGGATTTTCCTATAAATAGTAGAATCATTTCGATAAACGGATCCGAAAATTATCAGATAAAAATATAGCTTTAGAACAATTTTTACTTCCAGGAATTAAAACAAATAATTTTTGGACTTTACATTACAACCTTTTTACTTAAATTCAAAGAACGAGGAGGATTTCCAAACGACCGATCGGATTCTTCGACGTGGATTCATTAAGTAACGGTAAGCCTCTGAGTTCCTAGAACTGCAATTCCGTGTTTTCAGTATTTAATTTCTTCTTCTGAATTTTCCTGTGAACCTAGGGTTTTCA
>CATIWQ010136556.1:0-22632 GCA_949673415.1 Euphorbia schlechtendalii | reverse complement strand
TAAACTTACCGTAGTTAGGAATCTGAGTTATGGCTTCAATAAATGAAAGATTTATTTCCAGACCTTTAAGTTTGTTGATGAATTCGATGAATTGCTTATCTTCGTTCTTCTTCTTCATTCTTTGTGGAAATGGAGGTTGAGGGGGATTAACCTTTTTGAATTTAGGTTGTTCATCCACTCCTGCACTGTTATCAGATTTACTCGGATATTCATCTAGCAATTCAACAACATCATTAGCAAGCATACCCGAAGGATTTGGTTCATTTAGTAATTTACCACTAGAAGGGCTATAGCATGCACATTTTCCTTAGGATTTTCTTCTGTGTTACTAGGTAAATGACCTTTTCCTCTAGATGGAATAGCACTCGCTAATTGACCAACTTGTATCTCCAAATTATGAATGGAAGATGATTGGTTTTTAAATATTTGATCCATCTTATTCTCTAACTTTTTGTAACATTCTTCCGACTCTAATTGCTTATTACAAACTCCCTCTAGAAACTTGTCTATCTTACTTGTTAACTGCCTTATTCTATTAGTACTCTTGTAATTCTTTTGTTGGTTATCACCATACTTCCAATTAGAATTTCTATAGTTATTTCCATGATTGTTATAAGAATTCCCTTGACTTTGAATATAACTTAATTGCTCCCCTACACATGGGTTAAAGTTACACTCAAAAGCTGTATGTCCAATTTAATCACAATTTTCACATGTCAAAGGGTTATTTTTGCTTACATGCATATTATCTATCTTGTTAGATAAAGCAGATATTTATCCTTGCATAACAGAAATGAAGTCTAATTCATTGACCTTTTTAATTGAACTAGAAGATGTAGATGCAGCATGTGAATGAGTAGGATTAGTAATACTTACTTGTGCTCTTTCCACTGACCACATACTATTGCTTGCCATATCCTCCAAAAGTTCAAAAGCTTCTTGACTAGTTTTCTTCATAAGAGATCCCGCGGCCATAGAATCAATTGTTCCTCTCATTGCATGATTTATTCCATTGTAGAAAGTTTGTAGAATAACATTCTGAGGTAAACCATGATGAGGACAAACTCACTGAAGTTCCTTATGACGTTCCCAGGCTTTGTATAAGGATTCACTATCTTTCTGGGTAAAAGAAGTGATTTCTTTAATGAGTCTTGCAGTTTTTGCTAAAGGGAAATATTTAGTTAGAAAGGCTTGGGCTTATTGGTTCCAAGTAGTGTTTGGGGGTAATGAATTCAACCAAACTTTTTCTTTATCACCGAGTGTAAATGGGAATAAGCGAAGTTTAATTGCTTCTTCATGAACATTGGGCATTCTGAAAGTATCACAGACTTCTAAAAAGTTTGCAATGTGAGAATTCAGATTTTCGTTGGGTAGACCATAATATTGCACATTGTTGCTAATCATTTGAAGTAATGCTAGTTTTATTTCAAAATGATTCTCATTAATCGATGGTCTAGCAATTCCTTGACTGTTACCATTGATGGTTGGAATAACATAATCCATAAGCCTTGGTTGAGGTTGATCTGGGTTTGGGTTTGGATTTGGATTTGGGTTTTCAACTTGGTCCTTATTGTTAGCCATACTTTTTTTCTTGTCTCTTATATTCTTGTCTTCTTGTCCTGCTAAATCGTTCTATTTCTGATTTGAAAGACGCCAAACTTTCTCCCGAACTACGCGTACTTGGCATGTACACACTAGAAAGAAAACTCAATGAATAAGCAATAAAAATATGTTAATATCAAGATAATATAACTAATAATATAAAAGAAAATAAATCTAAATAACATATAAAATATAATTTTCCAAAATTAAATCTCTAAAACACAATTATCTTCCCCTGAAATTTCTATCTCTAAAAAGAACTTGCCTTCCCCGGCAACAGTGCCAAAAACTTGTTCGCCACTTTTCTACTTAATAAGTTTAATACCTTTTACGCGAAGAGTTTGCCTAAATATCAATGGCGCCAAAAACTTGTTCACGAAAAATATAGGTGTTGTCAGTACCTCTTATCAAATAGAAAAATGATGATAACTGCAAGTATACAGTTGCGATGTAATTTTAAAAGATATCGATCCCACAGGGAAGGGCTAGTTCTAAAGATCAACAAGGAAGATAAAATAAAAAGTAAATAAAATAATGTACAGTTTTGGATAGGAAGGTTAGAATGAAAAATGAGTAAATATAGATATAAACGATTAGAGAACCTAAATATATAGATTTTCCCTACGAAATAAGGATAGTAAGGAAAACATGCAAGTTCAACAAAGATGTTACGATTCACTAAACTAATCTAACAGACTCAGTTCCAAATACTCAGATGTTCAATTATTCGCCATAGAGCAACACATGAAATAACTTTTCTAAATCTAACGTAAACGAATTAAGACAATTATATAAACCTGGACAATACTATGCTTAGTACGGGTCGCTCTCACATAGCCACATTTAGCAAGTTACCATTCCAAAAATGTTGGCTTACTAAACAACGTTATATCACAGATCCAGTGATTATACACGATATTGTTAATTACTCTTAAAATTAACTCCATGCATATAACTTGATTAACATAAAAGACTTAACACGAAATAGGCATTATGACACATAGACATATCATAAACTTTGAAATAGAATGTATAAGTAGAAAGCAAAGAAAAGTTGTAAGGTATGCAAGTGAAAGCTAAAGTTGATTAAACCGTATCCACTCTTTAATGGGAGTCGTCAATTCCTACAATTCCTACGTTTGCTTTGAATTCTGTCTCGGCCACGTATAGAACCTCCGCTAGGATGATATTCTTTGCTAATATCGAATAAATGAATATTGAAGAACAAAAACCTTTATTGACAAGTGATTTGCAATTACACTTATACAATAATCGCTCGAGAATATAGAGAAATCTAGTGATCAAAATAGGGATTCGAATCACTTAAACATTTTCTCGCTAACGCTTATGAATGTAGCGAATTCTCTATCTACACACACTATATATAACCATATAATTGCACTCTAATGCTCTCCCTTTTGTTGCACTCTATGCTACACACGAAATTTTCGAGGATAGGAACCCTATTTATAGAGTTCGAAGGGTTGCGTCTATCCATACAAAGGGTTGTGTCCATTGGTGAATGATTGCATCTCTTCATTGTGATTAGTTGAGAAGCTTTGATTTAATTCACAATGGATAGGCACCTTTTCATGATTGGTTGACTTCTGATAAGTATCTTTTCATTGGTAGTTGATGGCGGTTGATCATACTTATCTGGCGGTTGGTAGTTAAAAAGATAAAACAAGAAAACCATCCAAGTCGCGACCTCTATATATATGTCGCGATCATGAATCTTTGATTGGCAGACTTCTGTTCTGAAGAAGAATAAGTCGCGACTGCGAATGATTGTCTCGACCACAAATTGTATTTTTCTTCAGAATTCTCCTTGTAACTTCACCGATCTTTGACAGCTTCGATCCTAAGCCAAATCTTTAAGTTCCACACATCTTTTCACACCTTTTTCACTCTTTTTTCATAGAATTCCACTTTTGATCATTTTACTCCCAAGATTTACCTAGTATCTGCATTTGCATAAAAAACAACTACATACCATCTGAAATCTTTTATATGAAGTATAAAAATGAGTTAAACTATAGTGTTTGGTGTGTAAAATTAATATGATAATAAGTGTAATTATATACTTATCATTGAACATTGACTCCCTCATAGGCAAGTTAGATGTTGTATAAGGAGGTTAATAGAAATATAGATAGTACCATGAAGAATGCGTAAACACCATTTTTGAGTCTATCATCAAGATTTTCCTAGAGCCCATTGAGTTTCTAGACCCCAGACAATGGTCTCTCAATGCATAAAAAGTTAAATATGCTCATGATCAAGATAGAAGATCTTCAAAAGAATGTGGGATAGCTTGTGACCTTTGGGATGTATGATGTGAAGGATATTGCCTACATCGCAAGATGTATGTCATCCATCTACCTAAGGATCCTTGATATGGAAGCAAAGCTGAAGATAGCATTATTTATCTTAAATTTTAGAGCTATGTGCAATGCTTTCAACAATTCGCTTGCTAAGGGTTCGATCAGATAGCTCATCTTTCCATGTGCCATCATCTGGTGCTCACTAAACTTAATGATCAATACTTCTTGATAATCAAGGGAAAAGAGATATAGGAGCAAGAGATTTCTCCGCAAATCATTAGCAGACAGGAGGATTTTTAGTCTGCTTTGGACTCCTTTAACATCTGCCTTGAATAAATTGTGAAGGGACAAATTACAAAGGGGGAGAAGGTAACTATAAATACAACCTGAACTGTAAATCTTAACAAGTCATCTCTGCCAAAGCATCCTGGTCAGCATCAACAACAACATCAGCAAAATCCATCCCCTTCTCAGCCTGACTCTTCTCATCAGTTCAAATAGGCGTAGATCTATTATAGGTAATTTTTATAATAGGATTTAATGTAATCTTAGCTCAAAACACAATTTGTGGATTGACTAAGTATTTTGATTATTAATGAAAATTGTGATTTTGCCTTATCAAGTTAAGAGCTTCTTAACTTAGTAAATTTTGCTATGAATGTATTTTATTTCTACTTATGAATTAATGCAGGAATATATACAAAAGACCAACCTCAAAGAAAAGCTAAAGTAAGATAAAGTCCCAAAACAAAGAAAATTTCTCTAGGTATGGGAGAGTTGAGCTGATTGAAGAAGATCTACTCAGTATGGGGGGGACCAAACTAACTAAGGAATTCTCTCAACATGGGGGAGTCTTACATCACTTTCCAAGTATTCCTATATCTTTGAACTATCTATTCAATTAAACTCTTCTACTACCTAGTTTGTTATTTGTCCAAAATGGGAGAGATTGTTGAACCCAAGTTAATAGTAATTCATAATAATTCAAATGTGTTTGAAATAACAAACTGTTTCGGATAGTGAAATTAATTGAGTACTAAGTATACTCTCAATTAATAAAGTTTACTTGAGTTTGTTTAAGAGAAAACAACTCAGTTTACTGAGTGATTAATTAAGTTATGGATTAGAGTAAGAAAAGCTAAGTTAAGCTTAGTATTACATTAGTTTATCAGATATAAATCCAGCTTTGTTGAGTTAGCTTTTTGTGATAAAAGCTGAATTTCTTTGACACTTAGAGAATTAAATGACACATATGTGTTTAACATTTTCTATAAGAAACAGAATATCCCTTTGATGCTTTTCAGCAGAAAAGGCGATGAAATTAAAGAAGATATTCAAGTGGTCCTCACAGCCAAAAGGTGTCAGTATGAAATGTTGGAGATTCCTTACTAAAGTACAAGATAAAAGGAATCCTTAGACATGTGTTGCTTCTCAGTGTCTCCGCAACGTCAGCAAAATCAACCATTCATAGAATTCCACATTGCATCTCGCGTGCCTCTCTATCAGAACGGATTGTTCGAAGGAAACAAGTTTTCGACGCATCAAGATTAACGGATTAATCTCGTGCTTCAACATTTGAAATCTCTGTCTCTAAACGTCTTGAAATTTATCTCTAACGAGAAAATTTGAAAGATCTGAAGAGAAGAGATATTGAAGAACTGTCAGGACGAGAAGTTTTCAACTGCTAATTCCAAGACCTTCAACTATAAATAGAAGAGTGGAGCAGATATTCAAACTTGGTGAATCACCTTGAATTTCTTAAGGAGCTAAAACTCTGTTCAAATACTCAAAACTTTCATAAATTCCAAATCAAGCAATCAAGAAAACCAGATCTGTCAAATCTGTTTGTAATAGAGAGATAGCACTTAAGATTTAGCATTGTAAAAGATTCAACATTTTTATAAGTTGAATTTCTCTATGCGTGTTTTCGATTAAGAAATTTGAGTGATAGTTTAGGTAGGGTGCCTAAACTGTATTGGAGTGGTAGTTAGAAAGAAAGGTAGGCTTGTCCGCCTAAAAAAGGAAAGAAACACTAGTGGATTAACACTTGGAGAGGGATCCGGGAACTAGAGGTAGGCTAGAGGCCGAACCAGGATAAATCTCAGGTGTAATCATTCTAACCTTACTCGCTTTTCTTTACTGTGTTTGCTCATCCATCATTCTCTCATTTTTATAAGTATTTGCTTGAAAAATCAATTTGAGTTTAGTAAAGTACTCATCAACGATTGAAGATAAACTATGCCAGCGCTGAGCAATTTATAGTTTTTAGAACCAGCATAACTTTGTTTCTCTCAGCACACATCTAAAAATTGTACTTGGCAAAAGAATTTATAAATTTTAAAAAGAACCAAGAAACGCATTCACCCCCTATGCTGTTAATATTAAACCGTTTAGGACTAACACTATACTTTTACCAAATTACAAAAAAAGTCACTTTAGTTTTCATAGTAAGATAAATACATTCTTCAACAATTCAAATTACAAAAATCCATGTTTCTTAACCCCCTCATGTGCATGACATCATCTTTTACATATGTGTTTCAATACTGAGTTTCGTCTAAATATTTTTCACCAGATTTTTATTTGAGATTAATGGGTGTTAAATCCTTTGATCAATATAATTTCTCATAACAATCATTGTTAATGATCATGAATTTGTGGTCACAAAGGTTACTTACTTTAAACCAATTTAATATATGTTAACACCATTTATCATATAAATACTGTACTTTTGCAGCCTTCTTACACTTTCATACAAAATTTCACTCTTAAAGAAACAAACTAGTTCTTGTTTACTGTAATTTATTTTTGATTTTTCATACAATAATTATTTTCAAAGTTATCATTTCTTATCAAGAGAAGGTCACTTAGTATTAGATTCTTGTGAATTGCTCTTCACACGATTAGAGTTTGACTAATGATTGTGGTCATATCCCGTGAGACAAGTTCATCAGTAGCAGACGAAAAATTGTTTTAAGGAAACTAAGTTTCAATCCTTAGCTATAAACATTATTTTGATAAAAGGTTTGAGAGTGTATATACATTTTTAAAAAGGGTAAATTTCAAAACATATTATGTGATTTCACCCATTTTCGAAAACATGCCTTGTAGATTTTTTTTCAAAAACATACTCTGTGGTTTGTAACCATTAGAAAAAAAGGAAAAAATTATTTTTTCACTAAAAACAACGGTGTTAGAGGAGGTATTTCAATAAATTTAACATTCTTATAATTTAACCTTATTATTTAATAATTATACATCAAAATTTGATTAATTTTTTTGGAGATTCTTCATTATATTATAATTTTTTTAAAGTTCTCATCACATTTAAATTAAAAAAAAATATTTGTGTTCCTAAAAAAATTCTAAATTTTATTATTAAGGTGTATTGTATTTTTATAAACTAAGCTTAAAAAAAATCAATTCAAATTTGATAAGATTACCCTTTTTATGACGTAATTAAAAATTAAATATCTTTTTTTGTTGCTAACGGTTACATATCATAAGGCATGTTTTTGTCAAAAAAAATCTATAATGCATGTTTTTTAAAATGGTTGAAATCGTAGTACGTTTTTTAAGTTTAACCTTTTAAAAAATTACTTCATTGAAATTATAATAATAACAAAGAAAACCTTTGTCACTCGGATGTGGCTTGAGTCGTGAATTCTAAAATCACAATTACATGTCTAAACTAATTAAATTAGACCGCCACATTGCATTGTCTTTATAAATATAAATTTCAAAAAGGTTGGATTTCAAAAAAATGATCTCCTTCTAAAGATTTGAAAGTATATTATTTCAATACCTTGCTGCTTCTCCTTCTGCTTCTCCAACTTCAGCCGTGGAGCCACCTTCATCAGAGAAGCCATTTTCTCCGTCGATGGGGCCATCGGCTCGGGGACCTTTATCCGATGCTTCTGATTGCTCAACTCCGGTGGTTAATATGTCGGATTGCTTGAGTTAGCCCACGAAAATCGAACCCTGTAAACTTTTTCTCACAATTCACATACTGCTTAAATTTAAGTTCCACTTCCAATTCATCCAAACTCATAAAAATTAATGTTTTTCTTCAAATTAATACAAAGTTTTGGACATTTCATTTCTTACGACAAATCAAATATGTATAAATGTTTCAATCATTTAATTTAAAAGGTTTAATATACCAACCTCAACTTCACACTTTTGATTAATGTCCTATTAATTATGCAAAAGTACATTCAGAAACCACTTCAACTTGACAAAGTGTACCCGAAAGTCACCTAAATTTGGTAAAGTGTATTTGGGAGCCTCCTCAAGTGGAATATCATAGTTGTGGAGCAAATTAGTCGATACACGTGCACTTACACATACATCATGTATAAAAGAGCACTTAATGCACAATTTGTACAGCTACAGTTAGCATGAGGCGGTTCCTAAATACATTTTTATCAAGTTGAGATGGCTCTCAGGTATACGTTTAACAATTGAGGGACTCGGTTGATCAAAAGAGACGGATCAAATATATTAAGCATTTGAAAATAATAAATATGCTACATAAAATCTAAAAAATTTATCTTACGTCAACTGTTTGAAGGGCGGATTTTGAGAAAGTATGTTTCTAAAAATATATTATATTTTAATTATAAACTAAACCTTAGATAATTTGAAAAAGAAAATTTAACCTTGGATGAAAGTCAAAATTTAGAACCCAAGTTTCATAGAAATTTTTGAAATTACTCCCAATCAATCGACAGATAAATTGGTTAAAAATTTATTATATACTAAAAATAAATGCTTTACATCATTGTTTTCAGACTCTAACCAAATCATCGAACAGAAGAAAAGAGTGAGACATGGATTTAAAATTTAAGCGATGAGTGATGGAATTGGTTTTTCATAAACCATGTAAATATAATATTTTTTTAAAATTTAACATTAAACAAGTAATATAGGTTATACTACACTTTTATGGTAAATTTCAAACATGAAATGTGGTTTGAGTATTTTGCAAAAAAAAATTATTGTAGAAATTCTCTCTACTAAAGTGTGTTTATGAATTAAAAAATTTGTAAATAAAGAATATTTTTTCATTAAAAATAGTTAAGTTTCAAAAGGTATTTCAAAAAATTTAAAATTGTTATAATTTAACTATAATTATTTATTAAAATTTGAGTAATTTTCAGAGATTATTCATTTTATTTTGATTTCGTAAAATTACCATCATATTTTAAGTAAAAAAATTTTGTACTTCTCCAAAAATTTTAAAAGTTTATCACTAATTGTATTGCATTTTTATTAACTATGTTACAAAATTTTAGTTCAAATTAGATAAAGATTATCCCTTTTTATAATATAATTTTAATTTGAAAGTCATGTTTTTTTTACTGTTGAAATCATAAGCACATTTTTACGAAAAAAACTTCCACAATGATATTTTTACAAAACAATCAAATCATATAACATGTATTTAAAATTCACCCATTTGTAAAAACAAAGGAAGCATGACAAAAGCGTTTACCAATTAATTTTTTTATATTTATTTCCCAACGTTTATCTTATGCAACTAAAAACTGATATGCATTTGATTTTCTAATATTTATTTTAACAAACTTTGCATCCAAACTTTGCATCCATAGGTCTCCCTATATCACCTGTAGCAAGTGAAGGTCCAGTGGCAGACAGAAGTCCTAGTCCAACAGGTATCTTGTACGATAAATAAATTCTTTAAGAAAGTGTTTTGAAAGTAAAGGTTACCATTTATGACTGTGAGATTAGTTTGGAAATTTAATATAATAGTGTTGATCTTGTTGGCTCAAAAGAAATTGGTTAGAGGGGTAAATGATTTACTTTGTTAAAACTTAATTAATTAAAACTCTTGTTCAAGTTAAAAGATGTTAGCAAAGATAAACTGAAGTTGGTGTGAAAAACAGTTAAGTAAAATTACAAAACTGCATAGCTCAAGCTTATTCGGATTTGTTAAAGCTCATGCTGAGTAAACCTTACTCGGAACTAGCAAGCTTTATACTGAGTGACAAACAGAGAGAAAGAAACAAATGTTGAGTGATAAAAATTGATTTAAACTATGGATGCTAAGTTAAAGGAATATAACACCTGAGATTTATCCTCGTTCAACCTTTGCTTACCTTCGGTCCATGTATTCCTTTCCGAACTTTAATCAACTAGTGTTTAACTCCTTCAACTAGGCGGAGAAGCCTTTGACAATGAGTAGAACATACAATTACTTTCCAAGCTATCTACCACTCAAACCGTTTGAGTATTCTTCTCAAAATGTTATCACTCAATTTGTAAAAAAAATTGTGAACAGAAACACAACTTATAAAATACATTGATTTCTTTTACAATTTAAGATCTTAGCTTTCTCTAAGGCTAATTACTCTCCAATTACAAATAGATTAGAACTTTGAATGTTATCTTTTGATTGCTTGAGGAATTTCAAATGTTAAGTTGTTTTGAGCAAAGTTTTAACTATTTGGAAATTCGAGGTTATTCTCCTAGTTGGAACTGCACTATTCCGTCTCTATTTATAGGCGTAGATTCTGAAATAGCTGTTGCAACTTATCACCTTGACTTTATCTTCAAATTCTCTTCTCTTCAGCTCTTCAAATTAATCTTGTTAGAGAAGATTTGAAGTCATTTTGAGATTGCTAATTTGTCTCTTGATGCACGATATTAATCCGTTGATTATTTTTCATCAAAGCTTGATCCTCAAGATTGATTTTGTCTTCAGGAAAGTGCACAAGATGCAACATGGAGTCTTCTTATTGCTTTGAAATCCTGACATTGCATATTTTTGTAGTGTTTTGAAAATGCGACGAATTGCAGAATTTGTTTTGTATTGGACTTTAATGATTACATGTCAACATTCGATAATGACACATTTTCTCTTTTGGGACCACTTGAATATTCATTTGTTTTCAGTGCCAAATCAGTTTTGAAACCTTAAACGCATCAAACTAGAATATTTTTTCTAACAGAAATGGTTAAAAGTGTAAGGCGTTACATAAGCCATCACACTTTTAAATAAAATAAGCTAGTGCTGAGTTGCTTTGCCTTTCATTTTAACTCAGCACATCAACTAAAGCATTCATAAACCATAACTTAATTAATTTCAAATCAGCATGTAGAGTTATTTATACTTAATTAAGCTCATGCTTAGCTACTTATTTAAGAGTTTACTTGGTACCTAATTATTTTTGTTTATCTTGAGTATTTTGTTATTTCAAAACTCAAAATACTATGAAGTATCATTAAGTTGGGTTCAATAACCTTCCCCATTTTGGAACAAATAACAAACTAAGTTGAAGCAAGAATTAACTAAGTTAGAGGTTATAGAGATAAAATGCCTACAATGGAAACAAAACCCCATGTTGAGTGAACTCCTTTCAGTCAGTTGAAGCTCCCCCATACTAAGTGAACTTCTTCTTTAAGAAAGACTTATCTTGGTTAGCTTCTCCAACGTTGGTCTATATTGATTCCTACAAAACTGATTTATGCAAGATACAAATTAAATACTAAGTTAAGAAAGATATTAACTTTGAACAAAAGTTGTAATTTTTTCATTTATATAACTCAATAAGTACACAATGAGTGTTCTATACTAAGTTTTACGTTAAGACCTATTACGACAATTGCTAAAAACTGTTCTATTTCTTCCTTCATTGTTGTTGCTACTTTGGTCTTGATGGAAAGGAGGATTTATTATTATAATTTTTTCCATGCGTTTTTCGCGACTTTCTCCCCCTTTGTTATCTACTCTTAGACAAGCTAATTGAGACAGGAATTAAAGGAGTCCAAAGCTTGGGAGAACATCTCTTGCTTTCCTATCAAAACTAGATCAATCTCTTCTTCTAGCTACTCTTTTACAAAATTGGAGAGATTATCCTATTGATAAAATTTTGAGAGTAGAAGATGATGAGTATTGATAAGATGTGCTATCAAATCAAAGCCTTAGCAAGAAAATTGTTGAAAACACTGAAGTAGTCCATGAAAGTTTCTTGCTGACATTTTTATCTTTAGGTGTGCTTCCATGTCAATAATTCTTAAAGCTAGAGCTTTTTGATTTCTTGTTGTGTAGTTAATGTCCTTAACATCTTCTATACTAGTGTCCATGAGAGTTTTAATATTTTCTTGCACCAGGTTGAGTTTGTCCACCATAATATTCAACTTCTTGTGTACTATGTACCCATTCTCTTGATCAATGGGTGAGCTTTATAAGGAAATATTTTACCCATGGCAACAATGATAACCTTTTACTAATCTTTGACATCTTCCTCAGTATTGGAGTACTTGATCACAACACATGTAATGTTCTACTTTAGGTCCATAGCTGTAAGAATGAAAGATGTCCTCCTAATAAACTTGACAACCTTGACTTTCTTATCACCCATCTTACCCACTAAATCTGACATTTTCTCCAAAGTATCAGCAATTGAGTGCTGGATGTTAGTTTGAGCATGTAACTTGCTCAAAACCTCTACCAGGAGCTTATCCATGCTCAGCTTTATTGATGCCTTCTCTTCTCTAAACTTGTGGAATTGGACAGTTTGTTTTGCTACAGTATAGTTGATGTTACTCAATTGAGATGTCGGTGCATCTAAGCTCCCCTTCACCTTATTAGCCACAAAGGATGTTAGATGTTAGGATAACAGAGATGATGATTATTAGTTACGCTGCTGCATCCAACTCAACATTGGATTTGAGAGAAGAATATTTAGTCCTTGCTATCTCACTAATCGTATCCAAGATGAATGAATCATTAGAGTCCTCTTACACCTGATCTCTGCTAGTGGTGGATGCTTCCTTGACTGTAAAATTTACCTCACCACCACTCAATGTTGCTGGCTGAATAGAATTCTCAACTATTTTACCCTCCTAAGCGTAGTTCTTAGTGTGAGGGGTGGATGTAATCAGCGAGATGGTTGGTAAAGTGATTTGGGTTGAAGAAAAGGTTTATTTAGAATTTGTAGAAGGGGGAATTGTGTTTGTGGTAGAAGATGATAGTAGTGGTAAAGAAATATTGATTTTTGTTTTTGAAGAAGGTTTGGGTGAAGGAGGAGGTGTAGATTATTTAGGAGAAGTGTGAATGAGAGAATTTACAAGTGTTGGTTGTAGAGAAGGGATTTTTGTGGGAGAAGATGATTTTTGATAAGAAAGGTTTGGTTCAGAAGTAGATGGAGAAATGGGTGGTGAAATGTGTACCTAATTGTTTGTTGATTGATCCACAAAGGGATCACCACATGGTAACTCAGCTTACTGAGTAAATTCTCTTGTTCTTCCACCTCTGTATTCTTAGCAAATAATTGTTGGTTGATATCCTATAACTCCTCTATGTAATTTTCAACCAAGCAATGAGGTCTCTTCGCTCTCCTAAGTTCACTCCTCTTCCTTTGTACTCCCTTTAATTTCTACTCTGATTGATTCAAAGGGGCAACAAATTCCTCCTATTCTACAAACTTTCTCTTTTTGGCTCTATGGTTTGCTTCAAGCTGAGCTGAAAACATGGTTTTGATATTCTGCAAAACCTTAGGTCTGATGGGAGGTAGTTTATTATGTGTCTCAACTTCTTCTTCTTCTTCTTCTTCTTCTTCTTCGAATTCTTCAACTTCACTTCTCTTCCCCAACTTCTATTTCTTAGGCACTCTCCCATTCGGTACCTTTCCTTCTTTGTCATAGGTGTTGCTCCCTTGGTTTTTTTAGTTATTGGGCTAGCTTCCTTGGCCTTTTTAAGATGTTCCCCAATGGGAATGTCATCCTTTGATTCAATTTCAAGATCTCCAATATAGAATTCCTCAAACTTGGAATCCTAATCAACCTTCTCTACATCCATTAGAAACACAATGGGAATTATCTTCACCTTCTTGGACTTCAAGTCCTTACTCTTGGTGTACCTTGAGTGTAGGGTAGAGTAGTGCAGCTTCACCATCTGCTCCAAATCAATGATCTTTTTAATTGGTAGCAAACCACTTCCTCTAACTCTCTCAAACCCTACAACATTTATCCTAAGTGCCTTGATATTGGTAATGATCTAGTACCCACAATGGTACATGGTAGTCACCTTGGTTAGATTGTTTTGAATAAGCACTGACTAGTTTAGCTGCTTCCCTTCCACCATGTGATAGATTATGCATCTCTCAAAGTTAGAACTACTAGAAAGAGACCTTGTCTTGGGCAACAAAATTTTTACCAATAGCTCATGGTAAGTTTTTTCCCTCCAAGACATCCTTGAAGCCTTGATTTCTCCATATCCATAATTAACAGGAAACTCGAATGAATGAGGTATAACTACCATCTCTTCATCTCTTTACTTCCTCAACTTAGTCCTCTTACAGGCCATCCCAAGGATATTTCCATTGAGCTTTATTGAGACTAACAAAGGTTTCTTCTCCAACTCCACTACAAGGATATTAGGGTGTCCTTGGATGGTGTATATGCTCGTATAGAACTTATGCATAACTTCTTTGATTGTTGGGCCTTCTAAAGAGAGAAACCCTTTAAGATTCATCCTCAATGACTTTTTTAAGGATTCGGTTCTTAACAATGTTATGAGTATCTACGGTGTTAACTAACCCAAATTGCCTTTCATCTCCCCCCATTTGGTTAGGGTAAAAGTGGTATCTTCTTCTAGCATTATCTTCTCAATTAGATCACTGTTGTTAAGCACAAGGTTTCTTTGGGATCTTTTATGCAGCATGAACTGGTATTTATTATGAGATGATTCCTCAACATTGCTTTGACTCGCCATGTAGATTAGAGATTAGGAAAGAACTTTGAACTTTAGAAAATTAGGGATTTATGGAAAATAGTGATTAGAATTCTTGTGACCGTGAAATTTTATCTCCTGCCTAAGTTCTCCATTTATAGTTTATCAAATCTGTAATAGCTAACGTGTCTCTTCCACAAGTAAAGATCAAAGTGAACAATGATATTGAACAAATATTGACCAGACTAAGTAAAATACAATAGGTTTGGTCACAAGGGTTAAGATTCGAATTTTCTTTTTAAAAGAGAAATTAAAAATACTATAAGAAAAAACAAATTAATTTAACGAAGCTGGGTGAATACATGTTACCTCAGTTACTCAACACCGTTTTGATTTCTTGCTTTTGACACTAGCGGATTTTCCAGACATTTCTTCAAATTGAGTTAGTCATGCCAATAAGCTCTCTTGCAGCGTTGAACTGCTCTTTTGTAATTGGCTTTGTAAATATATTAGCATGGTGCTTCTTGAAAGAGAACAAATTTGACATCTCCTCTTAGCACATTATCCCTTATAAAGTGATGTTTAATATTAACATGTTTCAACCTACCATGTTGAAAAACATTTTTGGATAGGTTTTTAGCACTCCTGTTATCACACCTAACTTCAAGGAATTTAGACTTTATACCATAATCCTCTAGTTATTGCTTAATCCATATCAGTTGTACTACTCAACTTCTTGTTACCATGTATTTTGCTTTGACACCTACGTACAATAGAAGTTTGCTTCTTACTGTAACATGAAACAAGACATTCTCCTAGGAAATGACATCCACATGTGGTGCTTTTCATGTCAGGCTTGTCTCTTCCAAATTCAACATTTTGTGTATTCTTGGTGTAAAGTATGAGATGTTTGGATGCCATAATCTTGCATAAATAGATCCTTGCAAATAGCGGAGAATTCTCTTAACTGTTTCTAAGTGAGATTCTTTGGGGTCAGCTTGATAATGAGCACAATAATATCTAGAGTATTGAATATCGGGCCTACTAGTTGTTAAGTAAAGTAGAGAACCAATACTACCTCTATAGAACTTATACATGCTTACCAGTTTCATCCTTACTCAGTATAATATTTTTGGCTATAGGAGTTAACATTGATTTAGCTTTCTCCATGTCAAACTTCTTCATAACTTCCTTGGCATATTTGGATTGGTTTATGAAAATTCCATTATCTCTTTGCTCGATTTGCAGACCAAGGAAGAAATTCAATTCTCCCATCATTGACATTTCAAACTCACTCTTCATTTGCTCTTGAACTCTTTGCAAAGTCCTTCATCAATTGCTTCAAAAACTATATCATCAACATAGATTTGGACTAGCAAAACATCTTCTTTCTTGCACTTGATAAACAGAGTTGTATCTGTCTTTCCTCTAACATAGACTTTGCTAAGCAAAAAAACTTAGTCTTTCATACCAAGCACGAGGTGCTTGCTTCACTCCATATAATGTCTTCTTTAGCTTGTATACATACTCGAGGTTTTTTTAATCTTCAAATTCAGGAGTTTAACACACATATACTTCTTGAATGAAATTATTCAAGAAATTACTTTTTACATCCATTTAAAACAACTTGAAGTTCATATGTGATGCAAAAGCATAGAGAATCCTAACAACTTCATTTCTTATTACTAGTTCATAGGTCTCATCATAATTGATTCTTTCTTGTTAATTTTATCCTTGAGCAACGAGTTTGACTTTGTTTCCAACAACATTGTCATCTTCATGAAAACCTAATTGGTTCCAATGATTGATTTGCCTATAGGTTTCGGTACTATATCCCACACATCATTGTGCTTTAATTTATCTAGTTCTTCTTGCATTGAAATCATCCAATAATAATCAAATACAACATCTTCACACTTCTTGGGTGTAGTCAATGAAATGAATGCTAAATGATTTTTCATTCCGCTAAGTTGACCTTGTGTCATTACAAGACTATGAGCATCATCAACAATATGATCAATGAGATGATTACCATGAGTCCTAATCTATATTGGAAAATTTGGATTTAGAATTGGAATCTCCATATTGGGAAAACAGTGTAACATGCCGAGTTGATTTCATTTTTCATCAGGATCACTTGATCATTTTCTTACATTGTTAGTTTCATCGAAATCTACATTCATAGACTCTTCTAACAAGTCAGTTCTCTTGATATATATTCCATATGCCTTGCTGTTTGTTGAATAACCCAAAATAATACCTTCATCCAGCTTAGGATTAAACTTACCTAGCTACTCCCGGGTATAATATAAAATACCTACAATCAAATGATATGAGACGAACAATCTTGGGCTTTCGTCATCACCAAAGTTCATAAGGAGTTTTCTCTCTAATTGGGTGAATTAAAAACTGATTAAGAATTTAACAAGTTGTGTTAAAATCTTATCCGTAAAAGTACTTTGGTAGATTGTTATTCAACATGGGCCTTGCCATTTCAGCTATGGTTTTGTTCTTCCTTTCTACAACCCCATTTTGTTGAGGAGTATAAGGAGTAGAAAAATTATGATCAATACCATGCGCTGAACAAAATTCTTCAAAATGAAAGTTCTCGAGTTCATGACCGTGATCACTTCAGATTCTATTGATTTTAATTCCTAATTCATTTATTATCCAACTACTAATTTTGGCAAAAGATTCAAAGTTTTCATCTTTGCTATTGAGAAATATTACCCAAGTGAATTTTGTGAAGTCATCAACTATTACAAGAAAAAATCTCTTTCCACTCATGCTCATGGATTGAATAGACCAAGAGATCCAAGTGTTGGAACTCCATTGGTCTTTTAGTTATTACATTATTAATTGATTTTCTAGACTGCTTACCAAGTTGACATGCTGAGCAATGCCTATTTTTTCAAAGCTAATACTGGGTAAACCCTCAGATAATTGCTTTTTGGCCAGCTTCAATAGAATGTTCATATTGATATGACCCAACCTTTTATACCAAAGCCATAAACTTTCCTCCTAAGATACAAGACAAACATTAGTACAGCCAAAAGATAAGTCAATCATATAAGCACTATTAATTCTAGGAGCATAGAGAATAGTTGAATGAGTCATGTAGTAAATTATCGAGCATCCTACTAAGTCAAAAGTAACCATCCTGCCCTTGTCACAAAGTTGGGATACACTTAGCAAGTTGAATTAGTCTTATACCAGAGAAACCTCTTCGATTGAAAGAATAACACCTACTATACCATTTCCAACAATCTTTCCTTTTGGTCATTTCCAAATTTAACACTTCCATTTCTTTTGCACTCCAATATAATGAATTGCTTTTCATCACTAGTCATATACCTCGAATAGTTGTTATCTAAATAACACAAACTAGTGTCACCAGTAAATCTCAAGCTCACTTGCAAAACAATTAAGTTTTCTTAGGTACTCATGCCTTTAGGATGAGTCCTCCCTTGTTAGCATTGCTTATTTTAATCTAGTTAAACTCGTCATAATAAAAAAATTTATGCTTATAGAGAATTGTGGCATCTCCATCTTTCCCATAAAAACCACATGTTGTTTTTGGTTTCGACTGGCTCACTTTCCTCTTTGGAAAAGCTTTATTTTCCTTATTAGAGTTTTTAGTTTGATTATTCATAGTTGAGTTGTAGGCTGGAGGAGGTATCGGTACTTCTTTCAAAGCTATTACTTCAATAGTTAACTCAACTAGTTTCTTAGTGAGCTTAGTGTTACATCTCTCATGATACTAAACTTTTTTCTAGAAGAAAGATGATATCAAAAGATAAGGAACAAATAATGTCTTCCAAATATTCACATCTCCTCACTAACTCTTTAATGTTCTTTCCTGACTTATTAGTCAGTTTTATAACATTAAAAAGCACTTTGGCAAATTCATCCATGGATAAAGGAATTTCAAAATGTACCTCAACTTGATTGTTCTTTCATTTGTTCTTCTTAGCATTTTGATCAGTAGAAAAATTGCTGGCATTTACGCCTGATGTTGAGCTTTCAACTTCTCCATATTTAATCACCATCAAGCAATGGTTGGCACAATCTTGTGGATGATGATTCTTCAGCTTCTAAGTCACTCCATGCTGTAGCGAGAGCTTCATCTTTCTTGCCAAACTTCTTTTGAATTTTTCCTTCTTATTCTTAGGACATGTGGATTGGATATGTCCTTTTTCACCACAGCCAAAGCACTTGATATCTATAGTGAACTCTTTTCTTGGTTTATCATCGGTATCTTTTGTGTACTGAGTGAATTTCTTCTTTGAAAACTTATTCTTGTAATTCACATTCTTCTTCATGAATCATTTGAATATTTTGGTTAGCAACACCATTTGCTAATCTAAATATCTTTTAAATTCTTCTTCCAATGACCCAGCTTTAAGAACGATCGCTCTGGGTTCTTTCTCTTTCCCTTGCTTTTTTTGGTATCTTCTTCATACTTTCTCAAGGACATCTCTTGTGTCAGCAAGGTTCTAATAAGCTCATCATACTTGTAAGTTTTCAAATCATGATCTTCTTCAATGGCACTCCTCAGTATCCCACTCGTTAGTGAGACTTCTAAGAATATTCTTGACCATATATCTCTTCATTGGTGAAGTTCTTTCCTAGTCTATTCAGCTTGTTGATGATGTTAACGAACTTAGTGATCATGCTCTACACATCATCACTACCATCCATCTATATTAGTTCATATCCCCTTATCATTAAGTTGATCTTTATCTCCTTGAATATATCTGTACCTTCATAAGTGGCCTCTAGCAATTGCCAAATTTCCTTTATTATTTTGCAACCTCAAACCCTGTTAAACTCATACAAGTCTAACGCACAATGTAAGTAGTTAATGGCTGTTGCATTCTCCTTTAGGAGATTCAAATCAACAATATTATAATCTTTAAGCTCAATAGGAACTCTTTTCCCATTCCTAACTTCTATTGGAATGCGAGGGTCATTTTTAATGGTTAATTATGCTAGCAAGCTCCGAGATTGAATAAATTTTCCATGCGATTTTGCAAAACATGTAGTGATGAACATCAAAGAGTGGAGGTTTGTTACAAACATTCCTTATTTAAGAAGTGTCATCTTTCCATGACCAAATACATAGGATGGATTATTATAACTCATTTGGATCTTTTACTCAAAATTGTGAGATCTTAAGCTGAGAACTTACTTTGATACCACTTGTTGGTCTTGTTGACTTAGATAAATCAGCCAGATGGGGGGTCAAGGACTTTACTTTGTTAAAACTTGATTACTTAAAACTCTTGTTCAAGCTAAAATATGCTACCAAAGATAAACTGAAGTTGGTTCACCAAGTTGGAACTGCAGCCTTTAATCTCTTTATTTGTAGCATAGATTCGGAAGTAGCCATTATGATCTTGACTTTATCTTCAAATTCTATTCTCTTCAATTCTTTAAATTCTTCCCTTTGGAGATAGATTTGAAGTCGTTGTAAGATAGGGAATTTGTCCATTGATGCGCAATATTAATTCGTTGGTTAATTTCTTGCCAATGCTTGATCCTCAAGATTGATTCTATCTTCATGAGAGTGCGCAAGACATGGAGTCTTCTTATTGCTTTGAAATCTTGACGTTGGTGATTTGCACGGTATTTTTTAAATGCGGCAAATTGCAAAATCTATTTTGTCTTGGAATTTAGTGATTGCACACCAACATTTTGTACTAACACATTTTTTGCTTTTGAAACCACTTGAATATTCCTTTGTTTTCAGCACCAAATCAGTTTTGAAACCTTAAACACATAAAACTAGAATATTCTATTTAACAAAAATGTTTAAAAGCGTAAGGTGTTACATAGGTCATCAGAGCTTTAAATATAATAAGCTAGTGCTGAGATACATCTAAATAAATTCTGATGCTGAATAGCTTTTCCTTTCATTTTAACTCAACACAACAACTAAAGTAAAAGTCATAACTTAATTAATTTCAAGTCAACATGTTGAATTAGTTTCACTTAACTAAGCTCATGGTTAACTACTTAATTAAGAATTTACGTAGTACCTAATTGATTTTGCTTATTCTAAGTAGTTTTGTTATTCAAAACTCTAGATATTGTGAAGTATCATTAAACCGGATTAAAAAAATATAGTAACAAAACAATATAATAAAATCTTTCTAAATAATATAATAATCATAAATATATCATTTAAGTTTCCTTTTACATTTAAATTTAAAATTTGAAATGTAATAAATTGCTTATAGAAAATAAAGCAACAATAATCATGTTCTCTTTTAAACAACTTTGGGTTTTTTTGTAATTTTCATGGTTATTAGACCCAAGCCGACCATTGAATCGATGAAGAGAGTGAGTCGGGGATTTAAGGTTCAACCTGATTAACTTGGTGATCGAATATGATTTTTTGTAAAAAATGTTAAAGTACTAATATTTTTAACAAAGTAATATCAAACAAATAATATAAGGGTCTTGGCCCTAGGTCATGAGAGTGCGTGCTATTATACCCTAGGCGACGACTGTTAGTTACTGTTTCATAAAATTTCTTTGTTCTACTACTAAGTTTCTTTCTGTTTTGGATTAAGAGCTCATCAACAATTTGCAACATGAGTATGAGAGACTGAAGCTTGGTGAGGTGGGGGAGGTTCAAGTTTAACTAGAAGGAAACCCTAATCGGGAAGGTCCAAGCACGTATGAGTTAAGTTTTGTGGGCCAGCTATTCTCAGAAAGGGATATTGAAATAACCTATCTACAGAGAACTTTGTCGAAGCTATGGGTGCCAAAGTGGGCAGTTAATGTTGAACTAATCGGTAGAAATAGGTTTATCTTTAGGTTTTTTCATCCTATTGAGTTCACAAGGGTGGCTTCTGGTGCATCGTGGACTTTTAATAACAAGTTAATTTGTTTGATGGATATTACAAGCGATATGGATCTAGCAATAGTGGAGATTCATTGCACTCCAATCTGGGTGCAGCCTTTTGGGGTGCCGGGTAGAGCTGTCTTAGAGCAACCTGTTTGTGCTATGGTGGATTATTTAGGGGATCTAATGGAGGTTGATAATAATGAAGGGAGTAGGAACAAATGATATATATGGCTGCGTGTTCCTATTCCTACAAACAAGTCGTTGAGAAAAAGGATGGCATTGAGATTGGGAGTTAACCGAATTATCTATGTCGACTTTAAATATGAGAGGTTGCCTTCATTTTGTCTATATTGTGGATTTCTCAAGACCTTGAAAAATAGTATGACAATTCTATCAAAATTATACCTTTCGACGCTTTCTTGTGACAGATGATGATCGATATTTGTGAGATAAGGATGGCAATATGCTCAGGGTGAATGAACGGATGGTGGTGACTGACATTAGCGTAGTGAATCTTGAAGAATCTGTAAAAGAGATCGAGAGGGATGTAAGGGATAGTTTGATGTAGTTTGATATTATTAATATTGACCAGAAAAGAAGACGGTTGGAGGAGGAGTCCAAGGAGGCTTCCTCGGTTTCCCTCAAAGTTAATAGCAGGGATTCTGAGATACTAAATTTCAGACCAAAGGCGGGTTTGGGCAACTGAGCCAACCTGGACCAATGTATATCTTAAGCTGGAACTGCCATAGTCTGGGCGGACTATGCACAGTTGAAGAGTTGGAGGAGAATATTGACTCTTCTAAGCCCGGTGTGATGTTTCTTACGGAAGTGAAAGTAGGGAGAAGTGTGGTGGAAGGGGTTCGTAAAAGAAAAGGTTTTGAAGGACTATTTTACGTTTCTCATGTTAATAATGGGAGTGGTCATGTGATGCTTTGGAAGGAGCAAAACATGGTTCAGTTACTACTGTTTAACCGTACTTTCATTAATGTTAGAGTCCATATGGCTGAGTATCCTCCTTGAAGATTTACAAGTTTTTATGGTTTCCTGGAAAGAAGTCGTATAAGGGAATCATGGGACTTATTGGTTAGTTTGGGGGAGATGAATAACTTTCCATGGTGCATTATGGGAGACTTTAACGATATTAAGTCTCC
>CATIWQ010136459.1:0-27726 GCA_949673415.1 Euphorbia schlechtendalii | reverse complement strand
GATCCGTGGATCCGGATCCCTTTTTTAGGGTCCGGATCTCGATTTTATGGACCCGTCGGATCCGGGTCCGAGTCCAGGAAACGGGTCCGGGTAATGAAACCCGGATCCGGACCCGGATCCGTATTTAAATATTAATTGTATTAATATTATTTGATATCCACGTAAATCCAATTGCATAAACATAATTAAATGAGCATGTAAACTATTTAAAATAAGATGAAATGTACAAGTATGGAAGTTGAAATTAAGAATTTGATGTTAATTACATGGACCCGGATCCGTGGGATCCGTCGGATCCGGATCCGGATCCGTAAATTATGGACCCGCCAGATCCGGGTCGGATATATGAAAACGGATCCGGGCCGGGTCCAAGCCGGACCCGGCCCGGATCCGGCCCGTTGCCATCCTTATTCTGCACTCGTATTTGTTTAGCCATCTGGGATAAATTTGAATATTTGCAAGATATGTGTTCGATGAAATGCCTTAATAAGTAGGAACCAACTTCAATTTGAATTTTTCTGTTTTGCTACTCAATCATTTCTTGCTTGGCATTTTGAGTAATTGATCGTTAAATCCATGTAATTCCATTTTAAGAGACCCTAAATTCGTCTTCCAATTAGCCTTGGAAAGTGAAGTTTTGACAGAATGGATAAGGGAATAAAAATTAGACCAATGATATCGTGCTTAATCTGAAAACCAAATTTGAATTTTGATAAAAATGAAATTTAACAAGCAGCAAAATGGAGAAGATGAATTCAAAAAGATTGTGTTATCGCTGAATCAAGGTTAATAGTACTTTACGGTACTTTAGTTTTGGAGATAACAAAATACTTAAATAGTGAAATTAATTAGGTTCTAGGTCTACTCTTAAATAAGTAGTCACTTGAGTTAGTTTTGTGATAAAACAATTCAGCTTGACATAGGCTGAGTGAGGTTATGGCTTAGTGTTGCGAAGGTGCCAAGCTGATTAACCTTGTTTCAAGGTTTATGCGATATAGCTTAGTGAAAGCTGAGTACTTTGTGCGATTATTGAGTACTTTATGTGATGCTGATAATTTCACGCCGTTACCTTTTAATCTGTGAATATAGAATATTCTTAGTTGATGCTTTTCAAGTCCTCAAAAGAATTTGACATTGAAGACAAAAGAATAACAAAATGATCCTCACAGCAAAAAGTGTCAATACGGAAAACTGAGATGTTTTCACAAAAAGTCAAGTCAAAAGGAAATCATTTGATAACTCGTCGCTTTACAGCATCGCCCGCAAACTACAAAGTCAGCGAAAGTAATCAATCAGATTTCTACACGTCGCATCTCGTGCACCCTCTCTCATTTGCATTGCTTGAAGGAAAAGAGTCATTGAAGATATATTAATCAACGGATTAATATTGCGCCTCAACATACAAAATTTTTGTCTCTAAACATCTTTAAATCTGTTTCAAACAAAGTACTTAAAATTGTGAAGAGATTTTGAGAGCTAGAGTCAAGACGAGAAGCTACAACGACTACTTCTAGGAATCTAAAAGTATAAATAGAGATTAGAGCATCAAGCTAATGAATCACTTGAATTTTTAAAAAGTTGAAACTATGCAAAAGCAATCATAGCCTTCGAAATTCCAATCAACCAATCTAAAAGCAAACACAGAATTCCAATTAGTTTGTAATGGAGAGAAATCATTAGACTTCGATGCTAAATCAATCAATTGTAAAAGAACCAACACTGCATAAGTTGTGTATCCTGTTATGCGCTTAATCTTATTCTAAACTTGTGTGAGATCAGTTTGAGAAGGGTACTCAAAATGAGTTAAGAGGTAGTTAGGCTTAGAAGGTACTAGCTTGTGACTCTACTCACTGTTAAAGGCTTCTCCGCCTATTTAAAGGAAGGAACACTCGTGGATTAAAGCTCGGAAAAGATATCCACGGACTGAAGGTAGGCTATGGGTCAAACCAATATAAATCGAGGTGCTTTCTATCCTTTCATTTATCTTTTATCTTTATCAGTCTCTCTCATACATCAACACTTGTTTTTATTTCATCTTGCTTGAAAAACCATTACTCAACTCAGTTTGTGAACAAACCAATATCAACTCAAGCTGAGTAATTTGTGTTTTTACTCAGTCTTGCACTCAGCACATTTATATCAGCATACATTTAACTTAATTTGACTAAGATTTTTAAATTCTCAAAGAACAAGTTGATTCGTCATTCACCCTCCCCTGACCGATTATATAAGCTAAATGGATCAACAGTTATGTAAGTGTATTACGGGAAATTATAACAAGGACCAAGTTTTGAACACCTTTTGCTTGCATGCTTGACATGTGTCCTAAAAAACCATGTGTCATTATGGATTATGTTTTGGAACTTTTGAAAATTTAAGGGGGGAAATTAAGTTTAAGGACAAGTTTAGGGGGCTTTAGATGTATTAAGCCTAGGGATGGCAATGGGTCGGATCTGGATCTGATCTGGATCCGTATTTCCATTATTTCAAGATTGACACAAGTACCATTTACCTTAAGCCAACCTTGAAATGATGGAAATATGGATCCAAATAAGATCCAGATCCGACCCATTACCATCTCTATTTAAGCTTTTTAATACTTAGGGCTTGTTTGATATTGTTTTTCAAGTTGTTGTATTAAGTTAATAAGTTACTCTCACAAACTTTTTATAAAGCTACATATTTTGACTTTGAACAACACATTGGTCTTTCATACTATCTAATTAGAAATTGTTTGACTTTTTTTTAAAATCAACTCCGTTGCTCATGGGAAAAGCTTAAAAATGAAACTTTTCAGAAAAGTAGTTTGAGAAAACACAACCAAATTAACTCTTAGCGTATGACATTGTGAAATAGTTTTCAAAATTATTAAACAAAGTTGCTATATTATACTTCCTCTGATCTTAATATTAGTCATTTTAAATTTTTCATCAAAACTAATAAAATATTTAATACATTGCTAAAATGATTAATTTATTTATTTTACTTTATAATAAACAATTTCTTCCTTCATAGTTACCAATTAAAATTTATTTTATAGATAAATTTTAAGTAAAATGTTTAATATATCTAGTATTAGAAACGGGATAATATTCTATTGTTTTCTGCATATTATAAATCATATTTAGTTTTTTAATTATTGATATGCAGTATGGAAATGTGTGTGTATATATATTCAATTTTAAATGATATTTGTTTTGAAATAAATGTGTGAGGTAACAAAACCAAATACATATAAAAACAAATGTATATTTCTTACGAAATATAGTATAAAAACCAGAGTTGATGGTACAATTAGTTTGAAATTTAAAAAGGAAACCTTTTAAGAGGTGATCAAAATGCAAGATTATATTTTAGAAAAATAGTTTGAATTTTTTGTAAATTAAATGAACCGAATACGTACGAAATACTAAATTTGTAATGTGCACATTGCTAATATACTAATACCAGGGCCGTTGCAAAATTTGAAAAAACAACAGTGAGTATAAAAAGACGGCTGATATCCGACGTGTCAACATCATGACCGTCGAAAACAAACGAAGATGCTCGACGTTTAAGGTATAGGGTTTGAATTTGCAGACCGCCCCTTTATGTTTGAATAGCTTTCTTTACCGTTTCAATTTTCTCCCTTTCCCTTTGCTTCACTCAATCGCTCCTCTTTATCTTCTTCCTTGATTTGCTGCTTCTGCATCTCTCGATCCTCTTTCTCTACTGCCCGATTGGGATCTGCAAATGCGCATCTTATTGTTTCCGTCGCCGATTCGATTTCTGATTCATTTTTCTGCTCTTCTCTATTCAAAGTTTACTTCGGTAAGTGATTCAAAGTTCATTTCTTTCTTTTTTTCGCTTGATTTATATGTATTTTTTATGTGCAAATGTGTCGTTGTAGCCAATTTCTTTCAAATTGGTGCTATTTGATCCTCTTTATTTGAGGCCCAGATGAATTTCCCAAGAGTTAATTAGGTTTTCTGGTTATTTCTGAAGAAAATTTGAAAATTTATGACCTTGATCGTGGTATACTGGTATGAATTGCAGAAATTTTTCTTCCCAATTTGGGTGCTCACTTTAATATATTTGAAATTACCTCTTTTAAAAAATTTTAAATTGCGTATACTGATGTGATGGGGTTGGATACTGAGTTAATATAACCTTTCTCCAAGCCAAGCCAAGCCAATTTTTCCAATTGTAACTTCTTCTATTATACTTTTCAGTGTTCTGAATTGAGCTTTTCTCATGTATTAGGTCGCTGTTTTGCTTGGCGAGAACGGATATCAAACTGCTTTATAGGCAGTTTTATAATGATTCTGACCACATACCCTGGAGAAAATTACTGCAGAGTTGGAATTGGGGTATGCTGGTTAAGTCTGTTGAAGAACAATGGAAAGTGACATGTCAATTTCTACTCCCTTGGATGGGCACAGTGAGTGCTTCCAGAGAAACCGGCCTTTGCATGGGTAATTTTGTGAAATTCTTCCTCAATCCAGTCATATTCAGTAATCTCTTTCGGTTAATTCTTCTAGCTGCCCACGATCTTACTATTCCATGCACTTGCAACCTTTTTTTTGCCTCTTATTCATTTATTTTTATTACTTTTGCTAGTTTTTGTTGTTAATGATGTTAGCACATAGCTTTTCCCTATTGTTATCACCCCTGCAACTGCAGCTATAAGGCGATTCACCATTTTTTCTAACTTGGGAAGTTTTTGTTTTTGTTTTCACAATAATTTTACTTAAAGGGCTTTTCAACCTGTCTTCCTTTTTAGTGGTTACTTTTTATGTTGATATATTTCGTAGATGCTTTTCGCAACTATGTTTTCCTAATACCACTGTCAAATTTGAATAAGCTTGCAAAATTAAAACTCATCTCATCTTCTATGTATTCAGAAGGACTAGTGGTCCTGCAAGGCGCTCCACGAAGGGGCAATGGACAGCTGAAGAGGTATGACTGCTATCTTTCTTTATAAGGTCATTGTTATTGTTGTTTTATGCAGGACTTTGAATTGAGTTAAAAAATCATGCAATCTCATATAGTTTTGACACATTTTTGGGGCACTTCGAGTTCCCTTTTGCCCTAATTAGTGCCTCAAATATCACTTTCCCTACTTGATGTTGCAAACCCTGCATTAATATTATCATAGTATACATCTACTACTATAGTCATTATTGTCAATGGCTTCTCATTATATTACATTTATACGATTATGTGCTTTTATATGCATTTTAGGATGAGATTTTGCGGGATGCTGTTCAACGCTTCAAAGGAAAGAACTGGAAAAAAATCGGTACGAAATCAATAATGAAATATTGTTTTTTTACATCAATATCACTTAATATGCATCAATATCTTATGAAAATGTGTATCTTAGCTTTTACTTCATTTTTTTTGTATTTTGTCTAATGTTAGTTACCAGAATTTTCGATCCACCATGGCATTATTAAGTGGACTTTTTTCTTTTGATACCGCTCTTTCGGTCAATGTGTCTGAGCTCTATAATTCAGTTTCCTTCAATATTTCATTTGGCACTATATCTGATTGGTCAGTAATATTTTATGATAAATTTATGTACAATTATCTAATTCTGCTCTTGTGTGTAGCTGAGTGTTTCAAGGATCGGACAGATGTGCAGTGCTTACATAGGTGGCAAAAGGTGCTAAATCCTGAGCTCGTCAAAGGGCCTTGGTCAAAGGAGGTATCTGATCTTTTGTTATTTGTCCATTTTCATTCAATGGTCTTATATTCCGTATATTGGTATAAAATACCCCTTTTTTCATAAAATTTGATTAGGAGGATGAAACAATAATTGAACTAGTGAAAACATATGGGCCGAAAAAGTGGTCCACGATTGCGCAGCATTTACCTGGACGAATTGGAAAACAATGCAGGGAAAGGTAAGCTATTCAGATTGCAGTTCTTACTTTCCCTTGTCAATATTTTCACATAATTGCTTTTCCACATTGACATATTATAATTTTCTAGGTGGCATAATCACCTAAATCCTTCAATAAACAAAGAGGCATGGACCCAACAAGAGGAGTTGGCCTTGATTCGCGCTCATCAGATTTATGGAAACAGATGGGCCGAGCTGACAAAGTTCTTACCTGGAAGGTTTGTGCATTCATTATTCACAAACGAAAAATATATAGGGTTTGTTTGGTATTACTTTTCAAGCTGCTGTCCCAATAAATTGCTTTCAAATTTTTTTTATAGAAAACTACATATTTTGGGTTTGAACAATACATGTTGGTCCTTCATATTATTTAATTAGAAACTATCCGACTTGTATTTTTTTTTCCAAAAGCAACTCTACTGCTTGTAGGAAAAAGCTTGAAAATGGAGCTTTTCAGAAAAGCATCTTGGGAAAGCACGGCCAAACTGGCCCTTAGTTTCATTTTAGCTAGTTTTTTTATTATATGCTTATATGATCAACAGGACAGATAATGCTATTAAAAATCACTGGAACAGCTCTGTGAAAAAGAAATTGGACTCTTATTTAGCTTCAGGCCAGTTAGAACAGTTTCAAGGCCTTCCACTGGTTGCCGCACATCAAAATCAATCATCTTCTTCACGGGTACAAAGTAGCGGCGACGATGCTGTTCCGAGATTCGGAATGGAAGCAGAGGAAATATCAGAGTGCAGTCAAGAGTCAACTTTCGCTGTTTCGCATAAAAGAGAAGACTTTCAGCTTCATGAAAACCCGGGCCTCGGAAAAGAGCATATTTCTAGTCCACCATCTTGCTCTGATCAATACTTCGCATCAATAGGAGACGCCGCCAATTTTTCCATTCCGGAAGTACCCTTGGAAGTTAGTTGCTCTTCAAATTTTCCACCGCAAAACTACGCTAGCCATCAAGTAGATGATCCTGCTACCAAGCCAGACTGTTTGTTAATATCTGAAGATGAATGTTGCCAGTATATATTTTCCGACGAAATGAACGGAGGAATATTCTCTTCCGGAAATTTCGACGAAGAACCCAACTCGGTTGCATGTGCGGACCCCGCCACATTAAATGCTAATTTGTCAGAATCTGACAAAATATCGCATGCATTTAGCCATTCACAATATGGTGGGACGGTCGCAATATCTGAAAATCAGTTAGTTAATGGCCACTCCTTCACAGCCCATGAGCAAGATTTCATTATAAATGCACATGATGACGGGTTTACGTATAATAGTACGGTTAATACCAATTGCATTGCAAACTCGCCTTGTGAAGGCGGTCAAGAACAGCATTATCTGAAGGAACCTACAAAATTAGTGCCTGTTAATTCATTTAATTCAGATACCGATGTTATGCATTCATGTCCTGTTAATGAAACGCCAGCCGCGCAACTTAAACAAGAAGAAATTGGATCTTTATGCTACGAGCCTCCGCGATTTCCGAGCCTGGATGTTCCTTTTCTTAGCTGTGATCTCGTACAATCTGGCGGTGACATGATGCAAGAATATAGTCCTCTCGGCATTCGCCAACTGATGATGTCATCGATGAACTGCCTTACTCCATTCAGGCTGTGGGATTCGCCGACTCGGGATGACAGGCCTGTACCGTCGATTCTGAAGAAAAGAAGCCGAGATTTGCTTTCGCCATTGTCCGATCGAAGAATCGACAAGAAACGTGAAATCGAGCTTGCAACTAGCTTGACTAAGGAGTTCTCGAAGTTGGATGTTGTGTTTGATGAAAGTATACTCTCTCCATCATCTAATAAAAAAAGGAATGATTTCTTGTCTATTGAAGACAAGGAAAACTTAGATCCTTCACTTGAAGGTGGAGAACAGAAGGAGAGAATTTCTGATAAAAATGGTCAAAAGGGTAATTCATTAGATTATATGAAGCAAGGGAATGAGAATGGTGGTGATTCTAGCAAGCAAAGTGTGAGTTTTTCTCAACCCTGTTCATTATTCTCTTAATTGCAACATTGACTATTCATTTTATTAAAACCACTAGTTTCGGCCGGTTTGGGATTGTTGTCACAGTTGCTAGTCTTTAAAAACTCCACTCACAAACTTTCCATAGAACAACATATTTTGGCATTGGACAAATGATTTTAACTCTTAAATACTAATTAATTAGAGTCCGTTTACTATTAATTTCCGGAGCTTTTCAGAACATCAGCCTGGGAAAGCAATCTTAAACTAGCGCTTCTTTATTTGCTTGCTTCTATTCTAAGTATAAGATTGTTATCTCTTTTTCCCTCTTTTCTGCATTTTTATAGGTTGAGCAGCCTACTGAGGAGCTTATCGAAGACATCATGAATGATATCCTTTTCTTTTCTCCCGATCAAGTTGGTTTCAAAGCAGACAGAGCATTTCCTCCGAGTTCCAGCACTCCAAAGAATTTGTACCGCGTAATTTTGGGAACTTTGTCAGAGCAAGCTCCCGCTTCAGAAACATCTGGAAATGTTAGCTCGCCGATCAATGGGAAGAAGACTAGAGAGAATCAGTCAGTTGCGACTACTTCAGCGCCTTTGAATAGCACCGTGAATGACAACAAAAACGATGCTACTACCGAAACCCATAGCATGTAAGATTTAGCCTTGCCAAGTGATGCTTATTTTATTATACACTTTGTTATTGTTTGTATTAGGCTTAATGCATGATTTGGCCCCTGAAGTTGGCCTCAAAAGCTAAATGATCTCCTGAACTTTGAAAAGCATCTGGTTACCCCCTTAACTTGTAAAAAAACACCAATTTGCCCTTGAATGCCACGTATCACCTTTTGGTTGGTTTGACTTTTCAAATATGTCTTTCTCTTTCCACCAGAAGTTGACACGTGACAATTAGAGGGAAAATTGGTGTGTTTTTAAGAAGTTGAGGGGGAAAACTGTTGCATTTTTGCAAGTACAAGGGGTATAGGGATGCTTTTTGAAGTTCAAGGGGTCATTTGACTTATAAGGCCAAGTTCAGTGGCAAACTATGCATCAGGCCTTTGTATTATTTGCTTGAATTTTGATTTTTTTTTTCGTAAAGATTTGGCGGAACTCCTTTTAGGAGGAGTATCGAGTCTCCTTCGGCATGGAAGTCTCCTTGGTTCATGAATTCATTTCTTCCCGGCCCAAGAGTCGACACAGACATATCGATCGAGGTATCAGAAACCTCGTTAGATGAACAACTTTCTTTTGTTTGCTAAGATTCTTGATTTCTTTCAAGCTTTTTCAATGAACTATTTTGGTGATTGTTTTTTAGGACATTGGTTATTTTTTGAGCCCTGGTGATAGAAGCTATGATGCCATTGCGCTGATGAAACAACTAACCGAGCAAAACGCCGCTGCCTATGCCGACGCTCAACAAGTTTTGGGAAACGACACTCCTGAAACCTTGCTAGAAAAACGGAAGAGCAACAGCCAGCTGGCAGAGCAGGAGAACAGTACTGCCCCGGATGATTCTCGCTTGGCTTCAAATGCTATGGTGGTATGATTTTGTTCTTCACAACAACTTGCTCTTTATTACACTATTAGGCTCTCTTCTTTTCAACTTCTAAATCAACTGAACATATTTCAACGTAAATTTATAACCACGCATTACTGAACTGAAGTGAGCTGCACCGGACTGAACAGAACATATTTCAATGTAAATTCATAACTACGCATAGCTGCACTGAACTGAATTGATTTGTAGTCCAAGAGAATAATGTCTTAGTGGCAAAATTTAAACTTAAAATGTATTTTTTTTTTTGAATTGTGCAGACCGAATGTCGAACCCTTGACTTCAGTGAATGTGAGACACCAGGGAAGAGAGGAACGGAACAAGCGAAATCTTCAACAAGTCCTTCATCTTCTTATAGTATATTGAAGAGTTGCAGGTAGGAAAGTCAAGGTTGATGAATTCCGATATATAAATATATGAGTGTACATTTTGGTATTGTTAATTGTTTGGACCTCAGTTGACTCTTTAGTACACCAATCATTCATTTTTCTATTTCTGGTATTACTAGCAATATGTTCTGAAGTTATTGAATGATGAAGGTCAAAGCTTAGAAAGCCAAAGTCGAGCCCATTGAACTTCTATTAGGGTTATCGGTTTCTTGTGCATTAGGGTTATAAATACATTTGTAGGTTGACGAAGAATAGTGGCGGAGTTTTGACCGGCGATTTTCTTCTCAACGAGGAGAAAGTAGGGTTGTAAATGAACCAAGCTGTTCATGTTCGGCTCGGTAACAGCTCGACTCGACTCAACTCGATTAATAAATGAATAGTTCTTGAACATGATTTTCAGCTCGAATATTAAACAAGCTGAACATAAACAAATCACAGCTCGGCTCGTTAACTCGTGAACAAACTCGATTAAAGGCTCGACAAATGTTCGTGAACTAGCTTGGTTAATTTTCTACATGACATAAAATAAAATTTTCATAAACCGATTAATCTAAATACTAAGTTAACTTTGTTGGTATTTGAATGATATTTTGAGATTATATTATACATTTTCTTATAATACTTCGTCATTCACAATCATACATGCTTAAAATGCTGTGTTTTTAATTTAATTTCAATCTTTCAATGACATCTAATGTTATTTAATTCGTTGAGGAACAAAAATAAACGAGCTTGTTTATGAATAAATTAACAAATAGTTCACGAATAAAACAAATGAGCTGTTTGTGAACAGCTCGTGAACAGTTCATAAATAAATGAACACTTAAACGAGCTGAATACAAACAGAATTCTGAACTCGTGTTCGTTTAAAAGTTAAATAAACGAACATAAACACGCCAGAACTCGGTTCGGCTTGGCTCGTTTACAACCTGGGAGAAAGGGGAGGGACATGAATTCGCTGTTCTTTATTCCGTTCACAAGTTGATTAAATTCTTTTAAGTAAATTTTTACACCGCTTCCTTTTATAACAACGTAAAATGACAGTTATGAAGGGGAGACTCTCACAATGAATTAAAATCATTTCCACCTTCAGATTTTCTGAATTTATAGATATATTTTAGCATGCGCTTTTTGTATGTATCTAACCCATTAGTCAAATAATCAGAGTCTAGATTAGTCGATTGTATAAGTTAATATAAAACAAATTAACTGTTTTTGAGAATTAATCATTTTAAGATAAAAAAAAAAAGATTACGCGAAAGTAAAACTCAAAAACCAATCATGTTTTAGTTATGTAAATTTGAATTGTACCTATTTTCGTCAATGCTATAATTGATTATATATACTGTTTTTTCGAAACATAAGAAAGTCAAACTATTTGATAATTTGATAACTGTAGTCTGTAGTCATTTACTTGAATCCGTGTAAACGACTTCCCAAAGATACAACCAACATTATGTACATTTTGACATCCTCATTAAGAACCATGAAAATTAGCATTAGAAATTTTCACTAAAAAGAGTTATAAAATCTGGTCAGTGAAGAATTGAAACTCTCATTTGTAAACCTTACACTACTTTGAACCCTTATATTTTTATATACACACTCGATCATTAAATTTTCTTCTCATTTTTACAACTCCAGCCAATCTTGAATGTATATTTGTGACAGTTCAAGTCATACCAACCTAAAACTGATCTTAAATACATCCTAAATTGGAGACAACGAGGGGAATAACAGGATTTGTATTTTGAAGCACACAATTTACATGATCAAAGGAACCCCTTAATTACATCCTATGAATTAGATTAATCTATTGGCCTGTAACTGCAGCATGAATAGCATTAACCAAATGGGGGATAGTTTTAGTGCTTAGTCCAGCCATGTTCATCCTCCTGTCCACAAATCATACAAGCTTATTCATTTTTTATGCACCAAAGATCATTAACAAGTTGTTTAAGCAAATCATAATATTAACTATGATAAATAACATTAAAAAAACATTTAGAGGTCAGGGATTGATGTATTATACCCGTCAGGCGATGTATAGATGTGGTATTCTTTAGTCAAGAAGTTGACTTTATCATCATTTAATCCACTGAAAGTATACATTCCAACTTGCTTAATTATGTGGCCCCACTCCCCAGCTGTTCCTGTTAATTTTCCCACAATGAGCAAAACCCTAATGGGTTTTCTTTAAAAACACCTTTTGATTCTGTTAAGAGCAAAAGTTCTTTTCTTTTTTACGTTCAGTTCGATTTCTTCAAACACCCTATTGGTGGTTATTTTTCCCAGTTTAACTTGTCCCGGAGACTACTAGTAAAATTCGAATAAAGCATCAAATTTCGGTTTTAAGCAATTTTACAAGGGTGTCAAATATTAGTGTAGTTGGTTTACCTTGTTCGCGTAAAGCATCGTACAATTGCTGGCGTAGTTTACGAATACGATCAATCATTGCCTTCAATTCAGCGGTCCATTCAGCAAACATCAACCTGTAAAAACGATGAGACTTAAAATACCAACAGCACGAAAAAACTGCTTTTTTTGTAAAAAAAAAACCTGTTCTTCAAGATGGTAGTCACAATTGCTGCCCCGTGAATTGGTGGGTTTGAATACATGGGTCTTATTACAAGTTTAAGTTGACTATTGACCCAACTCGCTAAATCTGCTGTCTTGCAAACCTGTTCAAAATAGTTTCTTAAACATCTCACAAAATACACTAGCTTAGAGAGGCAAGAAAATTGCATTGCAAATCTATACAAATACATAAATATACTAACTTAGCATATACTTACTATGCTAAGTGCACCGACTCGTTCTGCATAAAGTCCCATAATCTTTGAATAAGACTGAGCTACAAGGCATTCACCACCATCTTCTACAAACATTCGTATAGATTGTGCATCGGTATCCAAATTTCCGCTCACAAAACCCTAAATCGGATAGAAGTCCATTATGAGCGGAAAGAAGTAACAGAAATGAGGCAAAAGTAATTAACTTGTACATAAAGCCGGAGGTTTTCAGTGGGTTGAAAATACACTAGTAGTGACTGAACTTATCAAACTGTTTAATCAAACTCACAAGGCTGAATGCAAAAAGTGCACCAGTTTGCCCGAACTTGCAAAAAGTGCACCAGTTTGCCCCATGTGCCATTTTATGGTTGGTTTGACTTTTCAAAGATGTCATTTTTATCTCTCTAGCCAGAAGGTGACACGTGGCAATTTGAGGGGGAAAATAAGTGCAGTTTTCGCAAGTTCAAGGGTTATTTGAAACTTTTGAAAGTTCAGGGGGCAAATGGGCGTTTAGGGATAATTTATAGGGGTACCCGATGCATTAAGCCAACTCACAAAAGAAAAAAACAAATTCATGCCAGGAAGTCGAAATTCATTTATCGCAATTTCATTGAAGCATAGGGAAGGAAAACTGATGGAATTGCAATAGAAGAATATAAACATTTAGAGCACAAAGTAAAACATTTTGTAAGTTCAATAATGAATTTTACCCGGTTTACAGTCAAATGAGTCAGGAATTTACCTGATAAGCACAATCAAAGAAAGGAACTAGTCCTTTTGATCTTATTAGCCGCCTGATCTTTTCCCACTGCTCTATAGTCGGATCAACTCCGGTAGGATTGTGGCCGCATGATTGGAGAAGCACAATGGCTCCTGGCGGTGCTTCACCAAGGTCTTCCAATAATCCTAATGGATGAACAACATACAAATCGAAATAAAAAATACATCACAGAAAGGAAACATCTTTTTGTGTATACAAAATATCTTAAACAATGAACCTTTAAAGTCTAGGCCGTGAGTTAATGTATCGTAGTATCGGTAAGTTCTAAGAGCGTAACCAGTAGCTAAGAAAAAGTTTGGATGGTTTCCATATGTCGGCCGAGAAAGGTATACTATGTGCTGCATTTTAAGGCAGGAAAAAAAAGTCAAATCACATCAAATCACTATCTAATAACAAAAACACCGAAAGAGAGGAGAAAAGTTGTACTTGGCGATGATGTTTTGATAAAAACTCAGCACCAATCCTTAATGAGCCAGTACCAGATAGGCATTGGACAGTTGTCACTCTATTCTCAGCGATAGCAGGACTGTTTCAAAGAAAGTGGAATATGTAAACAGCAAGAAAACACATCTCAACTTGGCATAATTTACGTTTTTGCCGACCCAACTTCGAAAAGTCTCAACCAACCGCCCAAACTTGGCAAAAGTGCACTCGTCAGCCGCTCAGTGCCACGTGACACATTCTGTTTGGAGAGAGAAACAAAAACAAAAACTTGACATCTTTGAAAAGTCAAACCAATCACAAGGTGACACGTGGCACCACAAAGTTTGGGGGGTTGGTGGAGCGAGAGTTGAGGGTGACAAAACGTAAATCATACAGAGTTGAGGGCCAAAAGTGAAACATCGGCATTGTTGGTTTTTTTGTACCTATGAGCGCCGAAAACAAGCTCAGCGCTCAATTTATTGAACTCCGGCAACCCAGTAATGGGGAGATATTCCTTTGTCATGGACCTGGTCATTGAGTGAATCAGACTGTAATGACGAAAACAGAAATTTAGGAATTCAGTTCAACAAATTAGCACAGCTTACCTGTCATCAAGCAATAGCTTTTCGGCTTTTCTAACTACATTCAGTAAGTGAGGTTTTCCATTCTGTTACATACATACACACAAACAACCATTAAGAACCTATGGCAAATGTTTCACATGGAGAACAAATTCAATCAACACAACTGAACAGAATGATTGTTAAATGGAGAATCGAATAGTTGCGCAATAAATTGGTAAATTACCTCTTCCCGGTAAACGCCTATTCCAAGATTGAGCTTAACAGGGCTAGGGTCTTTGCTGTAGGCAACCATAGTCTGTTTAAATAACAGCACAAATTATAAAAAAAGAAGATAAAAATCATCGGAGAGTTGCAAACATAGTGGAAGTAGAAGAATTGGTTAATTTTCTATAGACCCATCAAAAGTATGTGCAGAGAGTAGAGCCGAAATTCAGGTAAATTATAAAGGAGTTGAGAAGATGAAGCCTGAAAAAGAGAAGAAATGAGGGAGGGAGGAAATTACCGCATAAACAGGAATATCAGGAGCTCGATCGACAAATTGGAAAGCAGAATCCCCATTTCCATTTCCATTTCCATTTGGAATTGGATTCAAAGTCTCCATTTGTGTGTGCTTCAAATTGGAAGGAAAGAACTGACATTGGACCATAGACGACCTGTTCAAGGAGACGAGTGTTTTTTCGACAGCATCTCTGCTAATCCGACGCCGTTTTTTGTTATTGCATTTTCGTATTATTTTATTAAAAGAATATCCTACCTCAACAGTTGTATTATTTGAATCACGTACAGTTTTATACTTTTCATCTTACTTCGTTTTTTCTCCCCTATCCTCTGTTTTATCCAAACAATTACAATACAAATTATTGAAATAATTAAATTCCTAATAAAATTACATCTTCGTAATTTTTATATTTTAATTATTCATTATTTTCAACCTTAAAAAATTGTACTTGGTTTTCACATTGACTGATAAAGGAATGTGATATTTTTTATTGTAAAAATAGATTTTTTTTTTATGTGTTAACAGCATTGTATTGGTATCTCATTACAAATTTTATACAATTACTATGTGACATTTTTCACCATTGGATGAGAACAAACTAAACACGCACATATATTCAAATAATAAGGTATTGGTTCTATATTAAAAAAAATAACACAAAAATTTGCATAGTTGTATCGAGAAGGAATAGAAGAGAGTTTAAGTGATAGGAGGAAAGACGTACGCATCGTTGGGACAAAGAGTATTAACAAATAGCAGCGTTAAAAATAACAATAAAATATAAATGAACTTAATCTTGTACCGAAAATGCAGAGAGAGAGAGAGAGTGTCAAAGTACATTTACTAGAAATATTTTCAGATCACACGGTGAAATATATTAATTAAAATTATTTCCAAAGCACACGTACAGCGTAACATACAGCAAAAGTGGAGTTGATCTAGGATTGTCTTGTTGTAGATAGATTTCCACATGTCAAGCAAGGTTGAGTTGAGTTATCAACTAACCGAGTCAACCTAATCGGCACCAAAAATGACTCTGTAAATTGAGATGTATGCGACTCGACCCTTTGACTTCTCGGTTCCCGGCAAGCAGCCCATGATACCACCGCAATTATCACAGCATTTATCTGCAAAATTGTTATGACTTCCAGTAAATGATCAATAATTAATAATTATTTTGAATGGTAAAAATAAAAGGAGAAACTACCTGTGCAATTAAAACCACAAATATCATTACTCGGCTCAACAGCACATGAAATTTCACAAACATCTCTATCTCTTCAACATATTCTCCCGCATATGTTGTAATTTCCTGTCACATAATTAGTCTAACTAATATTCCATCAATTAAGTTGATATATATAAGTATAGATAAACTTGATTAGTAGTGATTAATGGTAAGAAATATGATAATTTATTTAAAAGAAAAAACTAAGCTTACTGCTTCCAAGTTTGTGTGGAAGAAAATGATATCGATAGCAGCAGCTTCGACGAAAAGAAGACAACTGAGGATTAAAATATACTATTAATTATGTTAAGGACCACCTCACCCTTTCCAAATTTGCATTTTATAATCAATTCAATTCAGTATATACTTAAACTCGAGGGCGCCTAAATAATAAATATAAAAGAATAAGCAAGGATTTGGTACTTCCTACTTTTTACTTTTTAAAGTTTGAAAAAAGTTACGAATTTCATCAAAATAATAACACTTAATTTAAAAATTTACTTTTAAGAAAGTTTGATTGACTTAAATATTATATGGTAAATAAGCGTGGAATATACAGAAGGATACAACACAAAGAGTAGAGGTGGGAGTAAGAGAATTAGAAGCAATAGAACCAGAGAGGGAGCTTAAACACACTGCAATTCCAACACCAAAGCATGTGTATATAAACCTGCAAAAATCCATTATATTAAGTATGAAATAATGATATGCGATTATGAAGATAGAAAAAAAAAAAAGTACCAAGGTTGAGGAGAAAGAGAAGGAAACAAGTGAGAAGTGAAGAAAATCCACATGTGATTGAGCCAAAGAGAGTAAATGATCAAACCAACTCCGAACAAGAGCATGAGGATGTTGGCAATTTTCAAGGATTTGTGAAGAAAGCATCTTCTGCAAATTGTGGTGGCCATTTGGAATGATTTTTCATGTTAGACCAATATAGGAAGCTAAATCACCCAATTTGTCAGTGCCAAAGTGGAGTAGTAAGAGTGGTCCATATGAGATTGGGTTACAATTATGTTGAATGGCAGCTTCTCCCTTTTATCTACCTTTCTTACGCTCCATTCATCAATTGTGACATCGATTTCTCCACTTTGCTATGTAGTTTTTTAGCAATGTTTTAAAAGGCGTTAAGCGTTAGTTGGATGGCTAGAACCTCTGAGGATTAACTCGAGGATTAATCGAACCTAGGAGGGGACTAGGTGGATTAATGTTTTAGAATTTTATTTACTTATTAATGAGTTAGAATAATAAATTTAATTAACACATAAATTTTTATATAATAAAATTTAAAAATTCGGGTAGCAACATTATTCTGGGTTTTTGCAACACTTTGTTAGTTTTTGACAGCACTTTTATTAGTTTCAGAGACTTTTCTGATTTTTAGTGACACTTATTTGAGTTTTGGCAACACTTTTTATCTTGACAACCCGATTACCTAAAATCGTGACGGTGTTCCGGAAAATCGTGACGGTGTTCCGGAAAATCCTGCCTAGACGGCCACCTTGATCGCCTTTTAAAACAGAGTTTGCAAGTGACTAGACAGGCCTAACCTGAAATTTTGATGGCAAATGGTACAAGGCCAGAGAAAAAACTAGGCATGAAGAGGGTATTGATGGAAAGATTTTGTAAAATAAAAAAAGAAATGAAATAGCCGATATATATATATATATATATATATTTTTCTAATACATATAGTCATGTTTTTTTTGAGACTATGAGAACCAATGGATGAAACTACATTTATAGAGTAGGTAGATTATGATCTGCTGATTTACTAAAACTTTGGAGAATCAAGAGAAAATATGTAGGCTCACCTACTCATCTATTTCAACTTATAGATAGATTAAAAATTGAGCTCAACATTGATTGCGGCATATATCAAGCAAGCATAGCACGAGGCACAATTAAAACAATTTTAATAATATCAGAAGCCTTATTTTATAATTTCATTCCCTCACGTGCCCCCAACCGCCAGTATTTGGTACCCCAACCACCAGTATTTGGTAAATGTTAATGGAAGAACATCTATTATTTAATAAGCACTAAATGAACACATTCCTACAAATAAAACCGCACTATCAACAAATGACAAATTTTAAAAAATGTATCATATGATTTCATTTATAAAAAAGATTTGTAATTCAAAAATTTGCAAAAAGAAATGCGTAATTTCAAAGATAGCGACATTACAATAAATATTTTAAACTCAGCTTTCTAATAATTTTAACTTTGTTATTAAAAATTAAACATCAAAATTCAAATTATTTTCGAAGATTTACTTATTTTTATATGATATTGTAAAATTTTTTATCATGATTTAATTATAAAAATATTTGCACTATTCAAAAATTACAAAAGTTGTCACTAATGTGCATTATATTTTTATTAACCATTCTACAAAAACAAATTGAAACGAAGATTACCCATTTTCCTGACATAATTAAATATTGAAAATCTTCTATTTACAAATTTTTTAAAATCACGTACCTCTTTTGCAAAATACGGAATTCCTCAAACCCTGTTTTGTAAATGAGTGAAATCGCATTGGTGTACTATTTTTAGAATTTACCCTTTGACAAATACAAGTTTGCAAGTATACATCATTGATAATAACGTTAAACAATAATATCCTCTTGGGCCATAAGGATACAAACTACTTCTAAATGCTACATAAACTTCCACTAACGCAGCATAAAATCCCCCGCGAAATCTCTGCTGGGAAAAGGTCAGATTCTAGAAATTACACACCTCATACTCATTCCAGATTTACCCTGTCTATGTCATTTATTACCCCCTCCAACTGTACCAACAGAAAAAAACAAGACAAGAATTTTACTACACAAAAAACCTTGCATCACCTTTTCCAAAGGTTGGTGATTGTTACAAATTGCATACCTTGACTATTTGCCGCAAGAATTAATCACCGCATCGCTTTACTGGAATTGATTCAACAACACGAATCATGTCCTGCACAAATTTATATAGATTAGCTTTTGCCAACGAGGTACCTGCTGATTGCACAGAAAATAACTTACATCGTCAAAGTAGAAATCCAGGTCAGCATTGGAGATAATTTTTCCCTCTGCACCAACAGCATGAGTCTTGTGCTTGTAAGTCCACAAGATCGTCCTGAATTAGGCAAAGCAAAATGTTATTCCGAAAAACAAAAAAAAACGTACCGGGTCATTTGTAGGAAATAAGGATAATAATCACCTTAGAGTTGGCTCATCAATGTCCATGTAATTAGCAAGTTTTGCGAGGGATATTGTAGAATACACTTTCAGGAAAGTCCGGACTCCTGATAACAACTGTTGTTGCTTTACTTCAAAGAGAAACAGCTTCAATTGCAATCTGTATGCATCCTGCAGAATGTGTCATCAAATCACACATATTTAGTTTTCTAATTTCATGGCGAAATTCAAACATGATGTGGAAGAAGCTAAACAATTGATCATAAATAGCATCTTAAATTCATAGATTAAACATTAATTCGCCAGGGAAAATTGAAAACACTCATACATTAAGTGAATCCGGAATTGTTCAAGTAACACTAAATTTACATCAAAGAACAAGCTAGAAAATCATAAAACAACTTGAGGTTCTATTCAACCATGCATCCGTAGTTTTTGTTTTGTTAACAAGGTCAATAAATACCTGGTTGTAGTTTACAAGAGGCTCCTCAAAACTTGTAGCAGAGGGAGTAATGAACTTGGGGCATGCATATATGAAAAGCTCATCATATATTGCAAATGCTTCATCGTCGAATCTTTGCATCAGGATCATTTTCTCACCATACTTCTCCCGCAACTGAGCATTTACAGTCTCCTCAACAAGTTTTACTTGTGGGCAAAGTGAAAGACAAATAGCCAGCAAAGCATACATCTGCTCGTTTTTCTTGAGTATCTGCTCGTATTGGGGAGACTTCTGATGATATTGCTTGGTCTTGTATATGTACAACAGAATCTTATTAAACTCACGAATGGCATCGACATACCTAAAGAACATAATGATGATTGGAGAATCTCAATGAACAGGACGTGCAAAGTGACATTTCTACCAGATAACCAATCAGAATTAAAGCACACTAAACATGCAACATAGAAAAATAATAATAAATAATAAGAAGAAGGCAGGCATCTTTCAAACCAGGCAGAGAACTAAATGGTAATCCTCGATGAAGGGTAAGTAGTTCAGAATAACAAAATGGCAGTGTTTGTGTTTCCTTCCTCCTCACACTAAATGATGTTTACAAAACTATTGTACACTATATAACCTATCATATCACAAACCCTCCATTCCAACAAAACTAACATATAAACCATACAACCAGTGGAATCATCTATATACTAAATAACTCGAAGACAATATAGGGTAGAAATTAAAAGACATACCTCCGCAGCATAAGATTGGCAAAACAGTAATGGTATATTGTAGTTATGTGGCTTCCGATTACACTGGTGTAAACACCTTGTTGACGAATGTCAATAGGAAGCAAGCACTTCAAGCCAGTGTGATAGTCACCCAAAAGGCAATGAACTCGGAGCAAACCAACCATGCTGAAATATCCCAATACCGTCAACACATTACTGCCACCACTGTAATCATACCCATCAGTGGCAGTAAATTGTTCACGACCTTCTTTCTCCTGCTCCAGAATCTGAATGATCGTTGACTTGCAAGAAATTAAGAACTCCATACACATTCCAAGCCTACATAGCAATGCAACAAATTAATGACCATGATTGTCGTCAAAATATGAAAAAAATCAAAAGAAAAAAGTTATACAGCCAAATCAACTGCATTAATAAAGAAAAAATAATCCTAAATAACAAGGATGATAAATACTTGATCATGTTGCCTCAAAAGCGCAATCTCTTGCTCAGGCTTGCTCTTCATCTTAGCTCTATACTGAGAAAAGCTCTGAAATTGGTAGACAAATTCATCAACCATATCCCAGAGCCATTGATTCGGTAGTTGCATATTCACCACTCCATGCAACACCACCTATAAATCCACGAAAACACAAATAAATACACATTGAATGCGCGAATCTCATTCCAAGCATAACACCAACGGAATTAAGCAATTATACCTGAAAAAGGCTGCAATAATTATCCCAGCTATCAATCCTCTGCTTAAGCGTAGGCGATAAACGAGCATACAAGTGTCGGAACCGCATCTCGCGATAAAGGAGGCAAACAACGTGATCATTGTCAACATAGTGAGCAACGGCATCAACAGAAGGCCACGGAGTTTCCTAGAACAGACGCTCCGATAAGGTCTGGAAAGAGGTCTCGTACATCTGGTGGATCTCGTATACATTCTTCTCCCTAATGTGGCGGTAGAGGTGGACGACGAAGGATTTCACTGAATCAGGGACGAAGTTGGGATCATAGCCTAGGTCTTGGCGATTAGAACCGCTTTGGTCGTCGTAATTGGCGGCGGCGGAGGGCTCATCGTAGTCGAAGCTGGTTGCCATGGTTGGTAAATAGATTCAGCAGCTCTTCCTTCGCAGAGGAGAACGAAGGTGGTGCAGTGCGTTGTTGATGAGCAGATGCGGACTCGGGCTGGAACTTGGGTTTAGTGAAGCTAATATTGGAATTGGGCTTTTACTAATTGCCAGCCCACTGATAATTTTCCATTATCACCATCAGAAAGGCAGTGTGTTTTTTAATATCGTGTTTTGAACACAAAAATTCATCAATAAGCATTATCGTAGCTTATTGTATTGTTTTGCAATAAGAATTCTGTATTGTTTTGTTTGCAGAACTGATTGTTACATGACAGAACAAGAAGCAGTCCTTGAACTAACCTTGGCATCAATAGCAAAGCATGCAAGATTGTATCAGAACGTAAATGTTTGAGCGAAATTGTTATTTGAAAATTACTTGATTATCTGTTGTATGTATGACAAATTAAAAACACATGGTTAAAATAGTAAATTTTTTTTAGGCTTAATGCATCGACACCCCCTGAACTTGTTCAAAAAGGATTGTTGCCACCCTGAACTTTCAAATGTAACAAATAACCCCCCGTACTTGTCTAAAACGTCTCTTTACCCCCTCGTAAAAATATTGGCTTCAATAACAAGAAAATGAACACGACGGGTTAAGAATCGATACAATATTATGACTAATTGAATAAAAATTTAGACAAGAGATGAATTGTTGAAGAAGATAAAGAACATAAATTACAGATTTTGAATTGTAAGAATACGAATGTTATGGATTTTTTGTATTCATTTTTTATTCCACCAACATACTTTACGCGCATGTTTTTTTATGATCATTTACGTAGCAAGTCAGGTCAGCAAAAGGAGAAAAAGTGACACATTTTAAACAAGTACAAGAGGCTATCTATCACATTTCAAAGTTCATGGTGGTAACAACCCCTTTTGGACAAGTTCAGGGGAGTGTAGATACATTAAACCTATTTTCTAGGTCTCTTCAAATGCCACCGATTTGGTGCAATAGAACTTGCATTGAGTCGCTAGATTTGTAGGAATTGCCTTCCTTCCAAATTACCTTTCATTCATTTCAAGTTAAAGATTTCAAAGCCCATTCATTAGAAAAACATCTAAATATTGACCATTATGGATGGTCTTAAAGGGGTTATCAATCAGTGTGCAGTGACAGATGCTATAATTCCTGTGAATATATGGCTTAAAACATTAAAAGCAAATTGCCTATCAGAATATATACAAACCCAAGATGCTCAAAGGGTCTCGAAAACCATGATGCGTTTTTACAGCATAATCCCTTGCACTGAAATCCAGTTGGGTTTTCATAAACCTTTCCTTGTACAATTTCCCTCTCCAAGACTCCGAAAATCTTGTCAAGCAACTAAATTTAACCGATCATAATACCATCTACCTGTCAGAAGTAGTTCGGGGCATACTACGGGAAACTTCCAAGTAACCATCAGGTTCGGGTTCGTCTTCGTCGTCAGAAGATAACAGAGACAAACCCATCCAAGCCTTGAACCCTTCATTCACCCGCCTTTCCACCTCCGGCGTCACTTCCACTGGGTTTGCTTCCAACATTTCCAGGCCTCGGTTTCTGCTGCTCACATCGCTGTCGTCCATAATCACGGCTGCCTTCCTCCTCAACAAAAAGGCCGTCCCCCCGTATAATATCACCAGCCCCCACGTCGATATCTCGTAGCACCAAAACAGGGGTAATGAGCAGCTGCTGCCAAGTGTCAGTAGGCTCGAGCCGAGGAACAGTGCCAGAAGACCGAATGTGACGGCAAAGACCACGTTCAGAATGGATAGACACCGCACTCCGCCTTCATCACATATAAACATATAGTCAATAAGAGCACTGCAATACAATACTATGGAACTTTTTTTTATTCATGCCTCACAAAATAGATGCACATCGGCATCAAACAATATTCCAGGATTAGCTTCCACTAAAACTTACAAGCATACAAGAAGGTTGAATGCCAAGATGTTTAAACTTCATCCAGACATTCATCTGATTACGAGGAGAAAAGCAATTCGCTTGTTGATGTTTACTAATTGCAAAGCCACAGCCAACTTGAAGAGAGTTTGCGACTATCTAACCACACTCATAAATGCATACAGATTTGTTGCATGAAATTTTTGGTCCCCCTTCTGAGACCCCATGTGAACTTCCTGTCACCTAATCACTTTGTCTTGCCTAGTTTCTTGCACTTAAATATTATATATTTAAACAGGCAAGGGTTTCTGGAGATTAAATAGACAGCACCCCCCATGCAAATAAACTGTAATTGAAGATCATTTCTTGCATGAAAAATATTGACCTCTTTTTAGAAAAAGAAGGAAGAGAGATAACAATTGTTCAGACACCAGAATTTCCATCTGCATCAAGCGAGAACTATTTTTCAAAAAGATTTGGTAAAGATGTAACGAAAAGGCAAGATGATGGATAGCACATCAAGAAATAGGAAGCCCTCCTAAGTGAAAAAAACAACAGCCAGACAATTTTTTTAAGATTCTTGCAAGGACTCCCGAATCCTGATTCCTAACTGATTGATGCATTTTCTAGAAAAATTCAAAAAACTCTGAAATCAATGGCGTTCTTTTTCTCCAGAAGTGGTATATCAAAGAAATATGATGGCAGAAGTGCAGAGATCAAACAATGACAGGCATAGTCCATCAGCACCTGACATACTTTAAACCTATATTTAGGATCATTTTATACAAACATGAGTCACATGACCCCTAATGCAAACACTGAATTGGTAATTTCCAATGGGTGATATCCAGGAAAAATTGCTAAATTTCACATTTCTTACAGTTTCTCTCAAAATGCTGGATCTATTTTTTAGGGCCAGTAGCCCTGTATGGTAAGTAATTATCATTGTTTAATGGAACTCGTGTCTCACACTTGAAACCACAAAAGCATCTGGAATTATTTTCTTTCTTAGTAAGTAACCAGGGCCCAATTTCCCAACCTTGATTCCACAAAAGCACATTTTTGCCATGTCTATTTGACGGAAAAACTTGTTAGATAAAGTAGACATCATGTTAAATTAACACATACCTCTTCTTGAAGCACAGTAGTTATTCTCAACCACCTTTAAGCATCCATGTCTTGTTGGAGCAGAATAGGCTACAGCGATACCTGTATCATCAACTAAACTATAAGATACTCATTAACGGAACACAGGAAAGCAAAAGCCAATCTAAAATGCCAATTATTTCACCCCAAATGCCAAAAGAAAAGGGCACAGTGAGTTCCACTCATTTGACATCACACAGCTCCACCTGATTGAGCATAAAACTCATGTACATCAGGATAGTAGGTTGTAATTTTTTTAATTCTTTCCTTTCCAATTAACAGAAGCTAACTACACATTTGATAATTAGTATTTTGTGTAGGTAAGTTCTCCAATATCAACCATAATTTGATACTTGATCCATGGCTACGCCCATTATACATATTAAAGTCTGGGATATGATATCTCAAAATCGTGATCACGTTTTTAAGTTTCGAGTGCATTATCAAGTAGATAAGTACAATGCAGTCATTGTGCTGACTCACTTTGTCATACATGATCTATCAAAGAAGAGATCAATTACGGCAAGTCATTTTTATATTCAAGTTCAAGACACTAATTTGTTAAACACTGCAGCATTCATCAAGAAGATAAATATTACTTATCTATTTATGAGATAATAAATCTCCAAATTGTGCTTTCAAGTACAAATACACATTTCTATATTTTTATATTAGGCAACCAAACGAAACCATTTAAACACAAGAAAGTGTGAAGAAATCGTGAAAGAACACTCGCCTGCCCCAAGATACATAGTCGATGCCAAGAAAATGATAGCAGAAGGCATGAACACAACCATCCAGTAATAGTCCACAGTCTCCTGATCAGTGAGATAAAAGGCACGAGGAAGCAGATCTGAATCACTTCCCTTAACATTCAACGGGAGAGGCTGAAGTCTCCTATGAGTACAAAATGGCCTCCTAAGGCTATCGCCAGGAAACACAATCTTCAAGCTCACAACTGTGCACACAAAAATCACGAGGCCAATGACGGAAAAAGAAGAAATCAGTATTGGCCTCTGAATCTTGATCCATGCTCTGTCTTCTTCACGGAGGTTCTCGTACTCGTGCTTCGGCATGAAAGCTTGACGCAGCGCGTCTCCTATAATTGCCATTGCATCTGACAAGAGACGAAATTTAAGAGCAATTCAAGATGAATGAAAACAAAAGCCCGTGAAACTGATAAACTAATTCATAAATGACTAAAAGATTCCGCCTAGGGTTTTCTTGTAGTTTTGCGACTACATCTAAAGCTGATTTCGCTGTATTCGAGAATCTGAGCACAGAAACAAACAACAGCCCTTATTCGATTAAAATTAGAAGAAAAAATCATAAGCATGCGATTAAATATATCAATTGCAAAGCCTGTAGTTAAAATTACCCGATCGTTGAAAGACTTGAACGAAGAAACTGATCCAATGACAAAATGATGAAGATGCGAGAACTTGTGCAGTAACTGTTTGATGTTGAGCCGTTGCTGTGTGAATAAGTTGCGGTATTTGGCGGGTTTTCTTGGGGGCTAATTAGCAGGTCCCAACCCAACCACCGATTACCTGCCGCCGCTTCTTCTCATATATATATATATATATACTATTGCAGCTACCCCATTTCAATTGCAATGGGGCAAATTTTTAACATAAATTCCTTTCACGTATAATTTCACCCCAAAAAGATAAGTTAAATTGATGACTAAATTTAAGATTTAAGGATTACCTTATATATTAAATGATAGATTAATTGTTTCTTACTAAACAAATAAAATAATTAAAAAACACATTGCAAATACATTTTCTCATTCTCGAATTACTTAATCATTGTTTGAGAAGATCGGATCGGGTAGGGACTGGTTCGATCAGTTTTCAATGAATTTAAGTAAAGTTTAAGATTTGGTTGACAACCGAAAACCGAGTGGTTCGATAACAATGGTTTAATTGAGTTGGACAAGTTTTGTCTTTTTTAAAACCGGACAAGTTTTGTTTAATACACATAATTTATAGAAAAAGATTCTTCTTACCATTTTTAATATGATTACATTACCTTCTTTAATTTAATTAAACTGACATTAGCATAACAAAACTGGCTACCATTTTTAACATGATATCATTACCTTATTCATTTAATTGAATAGATTCTTTTCTATTACTTATACTTTTTAACAAGGGGAAGTTTTATAAATGGGCTGAAAGTTAAGAATAATTTCGGCCCAAGTTTTGTATACTAACTTATTTGACCAATTAAGTTTCATATTTAACTTCTATACGCTCCAAAGTTTTTGTGTTCACCTTCATTACCTTCTACGCTTGTTTTTTAATTTTCTCATCTTATTTCGCTATTATTTCTTAAACTGCTCATTTTTTTGACATGATACTTTAGAGTTTTTTGTTCGTCTCATTTTTATCTTCGAAACATCATCCATTGTGATATACTTTTTCGAAAATATTTTTTCAACTATTTGATATCTGGTAAGAAATTGATATATAAGTGGTATGTAACTGGTAGAAAGAATAAGATGTGTCAATTTTGTTATGAAAGTATGGTAGGTAACACAAATACATGTCAAAAGTTTATCTCTGTGGCAATAAACAAACAACTATAATCTTAAAAGTAATGAAAATGCATTAGAAAGTGATTACAACATGTAAAAAAGAATTCTACAAAAGTATTGAATAAAAAACAGTAGGAATGTGGTATGTAACTGGTATGAAGAACAAAAAATGCCAAAACTAGTAAGAAACTAGTATGAAGAACAAAAAATGTCAAACATAGTAAAAAAGTGGTAGGAAACTAGTATGAAGAATAGGTTATGTCAAATGAATCTTAAAAATTAATTAAAATGCCTTAGAAAGTGATTAGAACATGTAAGATAAAATAATTGAATCAAAATAGTAGGAAACTAGTATGTAAATGGTAGGAAACTGGTATTGAAATTAAAACAGTGGGAATCTGGTATCTAACTAGTATGAAGAACAAAAAATGTCAAAACTAGTAAGAAAGTGGTTGGAAACTGGTATCTAACTGGTATTTAACTGGTATTTAAATTAAAACAGTAGGAATCTGGTATCT
>CATIWQ010136430.1:0-24866 GCA_949673415.1 Euphorbia schlechtendalii | reverse complement strand
TTCCATTCATATTGGCTGAAAGGTACATTGAAAGCAGTTTTATAAATATCACTTTTATTTATTTGTATTTGCCAATAACCCGATTTTAAATCAAATTTGGAAAATATTAAGGCATTATGAAGTCTATCAAGAAGATCTTTTTTATTAGGTATAGGATACCTAATCCATTTTAAGACCTTATTCAAAGGTTTATAATTTATTACCAGCCTTGGTACACCTCTTTCTTTCTCAGCATGTTTATTAACATAGAAAGCAGTACATGACCAAGGAGATTTAGAGGATCTTATTAAACCCTTATGGTAAATAATACACTTAAATAGTAATAATTATAATAATTAGTATATTTATACTAATTATTAATAAATTTTATAAAAAAATTGCATAGTTACTTTTACATTAAATACTTTTATTTTGCTTATAATTTTTCTTACCTTAAATACAAAACTTCATACAACTTTTATGTGACTCCAATTTGCAAACTATGACATATTAAATTTAGTCTAAATCATTAGGCTAAGATGTCTTCTACTACTAACTATTATTATTATTATTATTATTATTATTATTATTATTATTATTATTAAATTCTTATTATTTTGTTATTATTAAAAAAATTATTATCATAAGTGTTGGTACCTAAGGTGATTAAAAGTCAATGGGATGCGTTGGTCTTTATTAGCTTAACACACTCAAACAAGAGGTGAATGTCCTAAACTTGGTTTCAAAGTCACTTTTTTATTCTTTTAAATTTCTTTACTTAGTGTGTTAAGTTTAGTTTATATGATGAATTGCAAATAGAAAAACAGTCTAAGCAAACTCACAAATTGAGTTAAGTCTTAATTTTTTAAACTATGCTGAGTAAGAATACTCAGCAGAACTAACTAATACAACACTTAGTAAAAATAACGCAAATATGAAAATGATGTGCGCTGAGTAAAACAAAGAGATAAGTGTGATCATGTATTTTCACAACCCTGGAAGTCAATGATGAAAGATTGTCATTTTTTATTTTGTTTAGCCAAATATTTTACGTTCAAAGTCAATCGCTCGAATTTACCTTTAAAGCTACCAAAAATTTCTTAACACAAAACTATCAACGATTTGGGTAGGTAAGCTACCAGGATCAATTGATCCCGGTACCGCCTGTTAGACATGGCGTATGTCTTAGAGGCAATTAGGGCTATATATCTTTATTAATCACTAATGTAAAAACAATTTTGAATTATTGTTATCAATAATAAAATACATTTGTTATATATTGATGATCTTCTTTATTTAGGTAATTCACTAGTATATATATGTATTTGTTAATATATAATAAAACAAAGTCTGTGACTAATTCATAACGTGAAAGTGAAAGGACATAGCGAGAGCTACGTGGAGTGAAAACCACAAACACATGTAATTATGGAAAAGCCTAAATATCCTTAGTTATAGTTTCATTAAGAATAGACATCAATGAAGCAGATAGACTGTCATGTGTAGGCTTACTCCTTGGATTGGATCCAAGTAGTAGATCTCATGAGCTGAAGGTGGTACCTTGAGTTAACACATGATTGTAACTGGGTAATACATTGGAGACTGCTATAAGACATACACTCGTAAATAGCTATATCCATGTATTGGTGTCACATCTTATTGTAATAGCATTACGAGTATCCTCAAACCTGAGATACTAGTTACCTTGCGCGGAAGATGCTATACTTTGGGTTATACTCATGCATGCCTTATTATCAGAATGATTAAGATGATTACGGGTATAGTGATGACCGTTCATTGGTAAGCCGAGTAGTCAAGATAGGATCCATCACTCCTAATATAGTGATATAATGGGAGTTGAACCTTAAGGCCTCTTATGGAAGTAACACACTCATAAACCTCTGATCATAGTATACATTGATCAAATAGGTTTCTAGGCAATCTCTGTACATAAAGGCGAGTGGTGTTATTCATGAACAAGTCTAACTTGGGGATAACTACAACTATCACATGAGCTAACACTTTATCCGAACTCAATAACTCAGATGGTACTTAACCTGATAGAAGGAGTGTATTGTATTTGTTACTACTGTAGAACTAGATCAAGTCATAAGCACGTGACATTCCAAGTATCGGGGGATCATACACCTTTGTTAGAAAACCCATTTGATTGTTTAGATATATCAAGTTCTATATTGTTCAGGAACACTGAGCCTAAAGGTTCTTGGATGGGAAGCCAAGTTTAGGTTAACTTCTAGCGGCTCTATACTATAGGATCCTATGAGGTCACACACATTGGGCCTTCACTGGATAAAATAAAGAACTTATAGACAGGGTCTATACCAAAAATAAAAGGGTAGTCAAGTTCATTAGGATGGACCATTAAATGATCAGACCAATTAATCATTTTGAAAGAGGGGCTAGGGACAAATATATCGATATGTATAGAAAGGGATTTTTACCAGTTGCAAGTGGGCCATAAAAACATGAATTATTCGCGGGAGGGCCTACGTGGCCCCCATGCAAGCACTAAGCTTGGGTTTTGTGCGCGGATCAAACTCGTGGAGCTTAGAGCTCAGCGTGGTGACCCACATGTGGGATGGGGATCTCTCAATCTCACATTACTAATAGAGGAGCTCTTTTGCTCCCCTTCTCCCTATATAAAGGAGTCTTCTCCTCCTCTTTCAATGCACTTTAGTTATCCTTTCTCTTCTGAACTTGACTTCTTTCTTATGAATTATTTTGAGATCCTCTCAAAGTTTCTCTTTTATTTGCGAGAACATTTTTGAAAGCTTATTCCCCTTTAGTAAAAGAGTCTTCACAAATATTTTTCGATTGGTCTGTGAGTGGTTTAGAAGCCACTTGTTAACTGATAAGTTCTCCCTCTCAAGGAGGCTTTGGTCGGTGGGGTTCTTATGGACTATTCACAGAGGATGTCTACTTTGGAGGCTAGTGCTAAATGATTTCTATCCAACTGGTCTAATATATCACTCTGCTATAGTAAGGGAATGACATGCATCAATTGGTAATGCTTTATACTAGATGCTAAGTCTCTTTTAATAAGTTTTTATGGACTTAATAGATCTATGGAATATTTTAATTAAGATTATATCAATCATACCCTGCTTAGGAATTCCTTTTAGGTTAATTTTAAAATTTGAAATTCCACCATGCTAGTTCGTATGTTCATTACCTATATAGATTAACTAGCACCACCTTCGTTATTCCAGTACCAGAATCGAATTTCGGTACCGGAATTACTTAATTCCCCTTTAGTTTGGCTGACTTAAAGCCTTTTTTTTCCTATTCTAAATCATTGAAAAAGGTAGCAGGACCATGAAATCATTACCGTAATCAATCTAATTTAATAAAATATTTGATTCATTTCCTTTTTCTGGGATATTGATTTTCACCCAAATCAATCTAAATCGAAAAAAGAGTTGATTTGTTTCCTTCTTTTCCAAGTGATTGATTTTTACCAAAATCGTACCCATTTCCTTTATAAAAATAACTCAAATCTTTGTATTTCAAGTTGAAATTTTGATTCAAAAACTCTTAATATCTAAAGAAACTAAAGCCAAAATCCTTCCCTGGACTTATGAGAAGTTTTGAAGAAATAAAGGAATCTCTCGATTCGTTTATTTGTTCATTATCAATTCTTGTTCGGTTTTAACTAAATCTCAAACACCAACCTGTTTAATTCCTCGAAGGAAAATAAGGGCTACTTGAAGCTAGATCTAACATAATGGTGGGTCCTAAATAAAAAAGGTACAAAATAAGTTTGAAACTTTGTATTTTTGATTTATTTCTATTTCTTTTATTTTTCTCGATTCAGTAAGTCGAGGGGAGTAGAACTTTTTTAGTTTAAGCTTAATGGGTTGTGTGTTGCTTCTAGGTAAGTCCTCTAGATCACCCATGTATTTAATTATACTTGAAAAGATGTTTGGGGGCATTTAGCCCATGAACCAAGTAGAGCTGAATCGAATCTGGTAGTGGGTTGAGTGACTGGGGTACCAGATTCGTGATCCTTCCACTAGATTCAAGAGCAGAATACCCCACTTTTGCTTATTTTCTCCATTTAACCTCTGTTTTGCAGCTTTGCTTGAACCGATTTCACTTTAAAACCCACTATAAGTACCTTGTATGAAATCTTGGTTGAGTAGTTGAGTGTAAACACTTGTATTATGCCATGATGTTGTGTTAGTTTAGCTAAGATTAGGTTATAAACAACGTTCTTCTTCTCACCTTCATTTTTCTTAATGAATCTTAGACAATATACGTTAAAATTAAATTTTGGTATAACTTTGGTTTGTAACAAGAAATTAACTTAAACAATGAAGTAACTTTGTTCGAACCCGAATATCTAAATTTAAGGTATAAGATTGTCTTTGGAAATAATGCTATACTATAATCATCTTGGAAGAGCTGATCTAGGTGGCGACTCTGTGTCTTTATTTAGAAATTTAGGTTTTTAAATCTTTTAAATTATTCTAGAAGTAGCTTGACCTTATTTAGAATGAGTTTAATAGAAAGTAATCATTGACATGTTCTGAAAAGTAGCGATATGTCCCGAACTGTTAAATTTGTCCCAAAAGTAGCATATGTCCCAAACAATTGAAAAACTCGACCCACTCGGTAAAGGCCCATCCAAAACGTCATCCGCTCATAGTGGCGGCTCTATTGTGGATTTGTTTTTATTAAACTTAAATTCCAAAGTTTAAAAGATTTGACGAAGTCTAGAAAACTTGTTTAAGTTAATTTTATCCAATATCTTTAATTTGATGCATCATATTCATTTGTAGTAGATAGATACTTTGAATTTAGGACAGGATGCCCCATTTGAGTAGGCCTATTCATTAAGTATTGCCTAAACCCTTCATGGGTTTAGGCATGTCCAAAGATAGGCATTCACAACCATATCATTCACTCGATACCCTTCATGGGTCCGAGGTATATTGTAGTGTTGTGGGAACTATCAACATTAACAACTCAACATTCAGCTTGCATACGGTAAGCCATAACACTCATTTTCCCCTACGATTACCCCGAATCATGCAAATTAGTAGTTTAGGTCGCACTTTGTATTCCTCTATGGATGTTAAAGTTTTTTAGAGTCAAGCTTAGTTTTAGAAGCTTTACCATATCAACGCGTTGGAGAAACAAGGAGTTGGAGGGATAAGGTTGGAAGAATCATCCCTTGTTTGTAATGTTGTGATATAAATTGTATAATACGTGTTGCCATGCAAAGGGATGTCATGTTATGTGATATGTGTTGCCATGCTATGTGCTACATGCTATGTAATTTTTTGACTTACTATATGATTCAAATGGTCCGAGTCACATGTACGAACCATGGATCTTGTGTAAACACAAGCACATATATTGAGTCTCATGTTTTTTATTTTATGTAATTTTTATACATCTCTAAAATATCCATAGAACATCTCGACCCCATCTATACCATGTATATAATCTACATCTATACCATGTATATTTAACATTCATACCATGTATATTTTGCAAATTTTGCTATGCATAGTTTAAGTTATGCCACGTCATCATGTTGACCTTTCCATGCGTAGTTTAAATTATACCACATCATCACTTTGACCTTGCCATGCATAGTTTAAATTATGCCACGATCACTTTGACCTTGCCATGCATAGTTTAAATTATGTCATGTCATCACTTTAACCTCGTCATGCATAGTTTAAGTTATGCCACATCATCACTTTGACCTTGCCATGCGTAGTTTAAGATATGCCACGTCATCATTTTAACTTTGCCATGCTTAGTTTAGGGTCAACGTCATCACTTCAACTTTTCCGTGCGAAGTTTAAATTATGCCACGTGGTCACATTGACTTTGCCATGCATAATTTTAGCCCATGCCATGTCACCACATTAACTTTACCATGCATAACTTAGGCAATGCCATCATTTCATATGCACCATGTATATTTTTACACTTATACCATGTTTAGACCAAGTAATGCCATGTGTATCTATACCAATTATACCATGTATAAATATGCATGCTTATACCACATATATGCCATGTTTAGCTCTAATTTAAGTTATATCATGACTAAACATGTATGAATTATACGATACCATGTATAGATTATACCAAAAACCACATATATGTGATTCTTGCATTAACTTCGTGTCTATACCATGTATATTTTGCATGCTTAGTCCATTTATGTCATGTATAGATTACATAAAAACCATGTCTATGCCATGCTTGCATTAACTTCGTGTCTATACCAAGTATATTTCACATGCTTACACCATTTATACCATGTATATATTACATAAAAAAACCCACGTTTATGCCATGCTTGCATTAACTTCGTATCTATACCATGTATGTTTTGCATGCTTAGGCCATTTATACCATGTATAGATTACATCAAATACTATGTATATACCATGCTTGCATTAAATTCATATTTATACCATGTATATATCACATGCTTAGGCCATGAATAAAATCATTTATACCATGTATAGATTACGTCTAAAGCCAAGTTTATGTCATGCTAGTGTAGGTTTACCATGCTTACACCATGAATATAATGTGTGCCTCTTATGTTTAGACCACACATATGTTACTCTTACATCTTGTACTCATCACTTGTGTCTATACCATGTATATACCCCTACGCTATGTTTTTCCATGCACATGCCATGTCCATCTTACATCTATGTTATGCCCATGCCATGTGTATATTATGATAATGTTGTGCAACATCATGACTAAATTATCTTTACACTGTGATAATGCCATGCATGTTATTTTTATCCTCATATTTTCATATTATGCCATCTCGCGCCTCCACCATGTCCATGTTCCAAGGGTATTTTGAGAGTATGTGTGTCTATGAGTTATATAAATACATGTTTGTTATTTTGAACACTACATACACGAGTCTTAGTTCGAGTTTCAAAGCCTCATGACGCATGCATTAACCCCTATTTTTGCAACCATGTTCCATATCATGAATTAAAATTACATACATATTGTTAGACATGATGTATTCCCTAGAGGTAATTAGGGTGATATATCTTTATTAGTCACTACTGTATAAATAATTTTGGTTTATTGTTATTAATAATAAGGCACCTTTGTTATATATATGATGATCCTCTCTATTTATGTATCTCGCTGGCATATATAATATATATGCTATTATATATGTATATATTCGTTGATATAAGAAAACAAAGTTTGTGACTATTTCATAGCATGAAAGTGCAAGGATATAGTGGGAGCTAATGTGGAATAAAAAACTGCACACACGTGTATTAATGGAAAAGTCTAAATATCCCTAGTCACTGTTTCATTAAGACTGGACATCACTGAAGTGTATAAACTAGCATGTGTAGGCTTACTCCTTGGATTGAATCTAAGTAGCCGATCTCACGAGTTGAAGGTGGTACCTTAAGTTCACACATGAATGTATTTGGGTAATACATTGGAGCCCGCTATAAGACAGACACTCGAAAATATTTATATCCATATGTTGGTGTTAAGTTTTATTGCAGTAGCTATATGAGTATCCTTAAACTTGAGATATTGGTTACCTTATGCAGAAGTTGCTATACTTTGGGTCTTACTCATGCATACCCCGTTATTAGGATGATACAGATGATTACGAGTATAATGATGACGATTCATTGATAAGTCAAGTAGTCTAGATGGGATCCATCACTCTTGATATAGTGATATAATGGGAGTTGTACCTTAAGGCCTCTTCTAGAAATAACACACTCATAAACATCTAGCCAGAGTATGAGATTGATAGAATGGGTTTCTAGTCAATCTCAGTACATAAAGGCAAGTGGTTTTCTTCATGAACAAGTCTAACTTCAAGATAACTACAACTATTACATGAGCTAGCACTTTATCCAAGCTCAATAATTTAGATACTTAACATGATGGAAGGAGTGTATTGTATTGGTTATTACTGCAGAAATGAATCAAGTCACAAGCACGTGATGTTCCAAGTATCGAGGGATCATATGCCTTTGCTAGAAAGCCCATTTGATTGTCTAGAGTCATTAGGTTCCATATCGATCTAGAACACTAAGCCTAAAGGTTCTCGAATGGGAAACCAAGTTTAGGTTAACCTCTAGCGGCTCTATACTTCGGGATCTTATGAGATCACACATATTGGGCTTTCACTAGACCAAATAAAAAGCTTATAGATAAGGTCTATACTGAGAATAAAAGGGTAAAGAAATTCATTTGGATGGACCATTAAATGGTTTGAACAATTAACCATTTTGAAAAATGGACTAAGGACAAATAAGTTGATATGTGTAGCAAGAGATATTTACTCGTGTAACTGGGTCCCGAGAACATGGGTTGTTCACGGGAGAGCCTACGTGGCTACTATATGAGCATTGGGCATACTCGCAGGCCACTAGCGTGGCTAGCACTACTAGGCAGTGCTAGTGTATGTTAGTGGGCTGCAAGCAATGTAGAGGTTACGTGGACCTATAGTGTTGGCCCACCAATGGCAGTGTAAGTCGGGCTTGCAAGAAGTCCCATAAGCCCGTGCTTATGAGATAATTTGAGCTTCACATAGCCCATTGAAGTAGGCTGTGTGCACAGGTCAAACTCGACGAGCTTAAAGCTCCGCATGGTGACCCGCGTGTGGGATGGGAATTCCCCCATCCCACATTGATAATATGGGAGCTCTTTTGCTCCCCTTTTCCCTTTATAAAGGAGTCTTCTACTCCTCTTTCAATTCACTTTAGTTCAGCCTTTTCTCTCTTCTGAACTAGACTTCTTTCTTAAGAATTATTTTGAGATCCTTTTGAAGTTTCTCTTTTATTTGCGAGAATCTTTTTGAAGGTTTTCCCTTTTTAAAAAGAGTCTTTGTAGTTATTTTTGGGTTGGTCTACGAGTGGTCTAGCAGCTACTTATTAACTGACAAGTTCTCCCTCTCAAGGAGGTTTTGATCAATGGGGTTCATGTGGACTATTCATAGAGGCTATCCTACTTTGGAGGCTAGTGCTAAAGGAGTTTTGTCCAACTGTCTAAGGGATCACCCTACTGTAGCAAAGGAAAGGCACAAATCAACTGGTGGTTTATACTTATATAGGTCTCTTTTAATAAGTGTTTATCGACTTAATACATCTGTGGAATATTTTAATTAAGTTTATACCAATCATGCCTTTCTTAGGAGTTCCTTTTAGGTTAATTTTAAGTTTTGATATTCTGCAATGTCAATTTGCATGTTCATTACATGTATAGATTAACCCACACATATAACTTCATAACTCACACCCTCATATGCCTAAATCTAAACCCACAAGGCAACTATAGGAAAGGAACAAAGGTCTCTTAATCTGATCTATTGAAATGAATTAGTTAGTCTACTTTAGTGAAGAAATGCTAGCTGCCTTCAACAAAGTTGTGAATTCTGAGGCCTTTAGAAATGCTATCCAAGAACCAGTTGTAATATGTGTAAAGGATGCCATCAATACTCAACTACAAGCCACGGTTGATATGATAGTTTCCAAGGCTTGGGAAATTGACAAAGAAGTGATTGTGCAAGGAGAAGAAGTCTAATTTTTCTATAGAAGAAAGGGAGAATTGGTTCCACCCGAGTCTCTCAGTCCTTATTACCCTCCGTATGATCAGAAGATATCACCATCCGATCATATGTTCATCTACACAACAATTATGAAAATGAAGGGGTTCCTCGATAAGCATTTAGCCAAGATGTTTTTGACCTCGCTATCTGGTTCTTCGCTAGTGTGGTATGAAGATTTGTCCGAGGATGTGAAGTTGAGTTGGCCTCGTCTCTCCCAAGTCTTCAAGGACCAATCTGATTACAATGAAAGGCTGAAAGCTTTCCTCAAGGACTTAATTCAATGTCGACAAGAAGAAGGTGAGCGCTTTGGTGAGTGCTTTCAAAGATGGATCAGAGTTCAATTGACTATAAGGCCAAAACTTGATTTTGAAGATCTAGCCTCAATCTTGATAGATGGATCACATCCTTATCTTAAGGAAGAGTTAGTAATGCGAAGATCTTGACATTTTGAAGACCATTATGAAGCAACAACTAGACTCGAGGACTCTTTTTAGCTAGACAAGGGAAATAAAAAGGTGAATGAAGTTAAGCTGTCCCAAAAGGATCCCCATGACACATCTCCATGGAAAGGCACATTGATAATCCTCCTTAAAAAATGAAAAACCTTGGTTTTATAAGTAATTCCATATCCCACATGGCCCCGTTCCCTACAAGTACCAAGAACTTCAACACATTCCACATGCATGAGGGGCACCGTACAAATGACTACCATATACTCCTGAATTTCATTGAGCGCCTCATCTATGGGGGGGGGGGGTAATCACTAATCTTACTATGAGGGAGGGAATCTTTCCATCATATAAGGTTCTAAGATCGATGAAGTCCCAAAGAAGAAATCTGCTTATGGGGGAAGGTAGTGGTCTTAGAGTTAGGAATTACCATAGTATGATCGTGTCAGCCAACTTACACAATCTCAAGATGGAAGATGATAAACTAACCGAAGATACGAAGATCAGAGATTTGAGAAAGGTTCTGTATCATAAACTAAAGGGCCATGAGGTATGAAAGGAAATATCCACCTACTCCTAACTTCCAAATGCCAAGAATCCTATACTATGATGGAAGCACTCACCCAAACGATCGCATGAAAGAATTCCTATATGTGATGGAAACATTAAATCTACACCCAACATCTTGGCATGCCTTTTTCCCATTGACACTTGCTGGTAGGGTTGTTAGTTGGAACCAAAGGTTGGGTGATGTCCAAAAAATGTTTTGGACCGAGATAAGAGAGGAATTTATCTTCCACCTCACTTTTGTGGATCCTCCCGAGTGTATAACGATATTTGGGATAATGAGTCTAATCCGGTTTGAAGAAGATGAAGCGGCTCAAGATAAAGAAATGGAGGCACAAATGGTAACCCTTATCCAAGATGAAGAGATGGCCAACCAAAAGGAGGAAGGTGAGATCTAGCTGTTTTATCTTTAGTGTTCTTTTTTCTTTTCCAATAATATAAGCCCACAAGGATGAATTTGATTAATTAATAAAATAATAATAATAATAATAATTTTACCCACTTCTTTGATGTCTCGCTGTGAGCCCGAGATTTTGGTCTCACTCACTAGTTCAATGATGAAATTGTAATTTTATTTCCCTTATTAGTCTTTCACTTAGACATAGTCCTGAATCTCGATAGAAGAAGCTCTTCTTGTTAATTTTTAAAAAAGTTTGAAAACATATCCTACCCCAAACTAGGCCCAAAATGAGCCAAAATCAGGCCAAAGAGCCCAATTCCCACACTAACATTGCAATTTCATTATCAATATTGGGCAATATCAATGTCGATGTTGCATTGCACACACCGACATTGATAACTCAACAACATAAATTGCTTTTTTTTTCTCGGGTTTTGAGGTTCTAGTAGTTTTTTAAGACCGCTTACACCTTTGGCTAACCTATGTTACACCTCCCATACTATTGGGTGGCTGGAAAGGTACCTTCCCTCGATGGATGAGACATTAGAGATGGTGAAAAGAGAAGGTGAATAAAAAAGGCCTAAAAACTAATGAGTATGTTTCTTTGGATTGAAGGGAGTTCCACCTCCAAAGGGAAACTTTGTTTAAGTAGTAAGGGGGATGGATTTTCATGCAAGAAGTTAGAAAGAGAGGGAGATCACTTTTTAGAAAAAAAACTCAAGTTCACAAGGTTCCTTGAGAGGTTTTGATATTATCATTACTTTAGGTATGAAAAGTAACTAGAATTTTTATGAAAATTAAAGTAAGTTCATGAAAAGGGTATGAACTTAGATGTCTTGGGTGTTTATTTAAGTAATTTTGAGGTTTAGATTTATAAAAAATTGAACGAACTTTAGGATTAGTAAGTTCCTAGGTAAAGCTTGAGGTGTAAAGTTATCTTTACTACTCTTACCAAATTCTAATTCAATAAAACTTGGTGAGGGTGTTTGAAGAAAAAGTTCCATTACACATATAAAGGTTCTACACTTCAACTTTATAATGTCACATTTACTCCATTCCCGGATTTTTTAAACTTCACAATCACTCAAGCTAAAGAATCGAGGAGAGCTTTTCGAAGGATTTCATGGCTCTCGAAGAGGTGGATTTACGGCTATGAGGTGAGCCTTCGAGTTCCTAGAGTTGTGTTTCAAACTTATATGCTTGTTTGTTGAAATTTTCGTTGGTTTCTTAGACTTTACCGTTTTATACGATTACTAGAAAAAGTCAACACATTCACCCACATTGGAATGTTGGAGTTGGCATTGCAATGTTAACACTAACATTGCAATGCTGGTGTGAGTGTTGCCTTTTTACAACAACTTAGTATCTGCGTAAATTTAAGGGTTTATGTTTAGTTGGTCAAAGGTGACCTTTCAGACTTAACAAACTGAGTTCCTGGGAACATGTAACCTTAGACAAAAAAAATTTTAAGACTTGAACATAACACTGAAAGATTAAATTGTTAAGAACGGTTCCCTCTTCACTGTGGTAAAATTGCTACCGCCCTTAAAGATTTCATCCTGAGATGCTTTCAAAGGTAACCCTCTTTTATGATTCCAACTTACTATTATTTATTTATATTTATATGCTCATACTTGATGAAGTTTTGCTAGGATTCCCTCATGAAGGAAACCTAATGTTTCTAGATAATTGACCTGACTATATTCCCATGCCACATTTTCACTAATAAAAAAAGTAATATATTTGGATATAAAAATGAATCATTTTTACAAGATAAGAACCACGAGGCTTTCAACACTTTTTAACTTAACAACACGAGTCTAATGTAAAATCAAGCATATTTGGTACATTGGTACATAGTTATGTTGTGAAAATATTCCATGTGCTAACTTTTGTGGATGCAGGTAGAATTGGTTAGATGTATGTCAAGGTTACTTTCCTTCGGTTATGATATTAAATTAAAGCCAATGTATTTGTTAGATAATTTGTATAATAAGACATTGATGTATTTAGTTTCTTAGATCTCATGTATCTTAGGTAATTTGTACTCCACATCCCAATAAGTAAATAATACCCCATAGATTAGGCACATTTACTTTCCTACATGTTTACTTTCCGCACTTATTTATTTACTGCTATCCACATGCACGCTAAAATAACGTATAATTCGAAAATGATCTAGATCGAAATATCATGATCTTCAAAGATGGTAGCAAACCACCTAATATAACTTAAATTAATGATGATATAAGTAACTCATCTAGACTGGAATCTCTATACTATGGTATTATTTAGGCTTAATAGATCTAGGTTGTACCAAATTTTTTAGAAGAGTTAACCCAGGTGGTAACTCTGAATACCATAGGCTAGAGGTTTATGCCTTAAGTCTTAAAAGCTTACTTCACACCAATAACCCATTTTCAAAACTCACTGGGCCTACGCCTTGAGAAGAGCATGCAGGTAGAATTTCATCCACTCACAGTTGCGACTCTGCTAGGGATTCTTTTCTTTCTTTTTTAAAAACTTATAAGTTGTAAAGATTGATGATTACTTATTAAAAAGTCATTATTTAAGTTAAACCATTTTTTAAGATTATGTTATTTCAAAAGAGCATATGCATTAGATGGATTAGCCATTAAGGTTAGGGTGCTTTATTTAAGCAAGAAGCTTGCGAAAGTATCACTTGCAACCCCTTGGTTACCAAGGATACCTAGCGAGTGGATCACTTATTGCCATACCGCATGTACCTCCCTCGTTAGAACCTATTTGGGGAGAGGGTGGGAGTGTATCATAGTGCAACAAAAACCTTTTAACAGCCTATCGACCAAACTCATGTAAGAAAACATAGGCACTTTTTCCCTAGGTTTGACAAAACAAAATTGCATCTTTTCTTATGCAGGTTTAGACCTTAACATCCTTGCGGTAATGAGATGAGCCAAGATTTGATTTAGAAGCTTGACCCTTACACTTGGTAGATATAAGGTCAGGGGAAGAACGTTGCATGCTGCATGCTATATGCTATTTATTTACCTCTTCATCGTACATTGATATTCATCTTTGAATATAGCATCATGCTAATCACGATCTTTTATGCAGACTTAAATATATGCACCCACGTGTTTTATTAAGTCAAAGCTAGGAATTGAACTAATAACGTTCACCTAGTTTTAGACAACACGCTAAGATAAGATAATCTAGGATTAGGATTACTAATTACCAAACTATAGAGGTACTCGCTTAGCACCCGAACCTCTACCCCGTTCGAGGTAACAAACCCACTACACTAATAGTTGCACAAAGTAGTCGATTTTGATGCCCAAAGATATAACACACCATTTACCCAAACTTATGTGATCATGCAAATACCAAACAAAACCTATACACGATATGAGAAGGAACCATACTTGTGAATTCATAAATTTAAAGCCCATTACCACACGGATAATGTAGTGATTTCACAAACTTCACCCTTTTTCATCATGATATCACATATATATTATCTCAACTCTTAAAACCCATAGGCCTTTTACCACACGGGTAATGCAGCCTTACCGTAAACTTCACCTTAGACATCACATTTATGTCGCCTTTAGTCTTAAGCTTTTACCACACGGGTCGAATCTTGTTAATATCATAATTGTAGTCTTATCACTAAATGATTAACCTTATTTATTTCAACTGGGTTGGCAAGCACACTTTAATCACATCACGACATATTAACCCTTCTATAATGTAGCCATAACATATACGCACATCACGTATAATCATTAACCATGCATTACATATCTGGCTTGCATGATTTAATCTTCCCTTTGTGTACTTCAATTAAGGCTTGGAGGAGGTGAGACCCCCGCTTAATTCGAATCTTTCCCATTATGGTTAGACAAGGGAGTATTTTGGTATGATAAGAAGGTCTCCTGTATATTGACTCTAATGAAGACTTAGGTTCTAGGTCAGGTTTATCAAGGCAGAGTTTCAATTTGAGTACAGATAAATTCTTCAGGATGACCAATATTCAAGACGAAAATGGGGCTAGTGGCTAATCCTCTCAAGAGGGAAAGTTCGCACATACCTAGCAATTGTAACAGAACATAAAAAAAGAATGATGCAGCTTTAGACGCCTTCATCAACAGCGAGAAGTTTGCTCAGGTCATCCAACACCACTTACCCACCTTAGATAGAAGACCGAACTTCAGATCGGTTTTCAGACTCAAAGATTATGAGGAATGTTCAAACTCCCACTATCGTTCATCCTCTAGAAAGGAGGTTGTTGGCTTTTTCCAAACACTCACACATCATCTAGAAGTCTTATGGAAAATCCAACTAATGTGTTTCAATTTGGTGTCTGGAGCGATCGTGCTTAGTTTAAACAACTCAACCAGACTCAAGGGTAGTTTGGACAGTTCCAAATAGGGTAAGACTCAGAGGGTGATAAGTTGGGACTTGGCAGTTCTTTTAAGGTAGCTTAGTCTCCATATCTGTTTGGGTCGAATAAGTTCGGTCATCAGCTAATTAGTGCATTGCCCTTTCAATCAAATACTCATCCATTGGCAACACTTGTTAGGGCTGTCAAACCCTCTCATAGCTTCACCCCACCTACACAGAGCTTCAACTCCCAGCATGTAGGGCCATAAAGTATTGATACTCCCATCTTCTTTAATGCGAGGGGTCAATTTCAACCATAGCTAAACCAATAGAATGTCAAGCTTTGTCATCACCCCTAGGGGCACCACTTTTCTCTAAAAATAGTTCCACTACGGAGTCATGACTTTTTCTCATCCTAGCAATATAGATTTCCACCTGAAAATGAGGGTCCAATTCCTCAATACTGGGCCCCGAACATGGTAAAACTATGGTAACCATTCTTGGCTACTCATGCACACCAATTTCCCAACTATCAACCAAGCTTCTATCCAATGCCTCCGGTAGCAGAAAGGAGGATTGGCTCCTTGACAACTTTGTCATGTCAAAATTAGTAAGCTATAAAGGAGAGGGGGGCCCTCGATCTCACCTAGCCAATTATTAGAGCACGATGAGAGCCAGGAAGATTTTCGACAAAATGCTGGCCAAACTCTTCATCGTCACTTTTGGTGAACCTGCAAACTAATGGTACAATAATCTGCCTATAGAGATTTTAGGTAAGTGGGACCGCTTATTTGAGGCACTAGTAGAGGAACATGGGTTCAATTCCCAAATGAAGATAATAATGCAAAATCTTGAGGTAGTTAAGTAGAGCCTGAGGAATTGTTTAAGCTCTATTATGGGAGATGGATGAAGATGCAAGTACTTTTGAAGGATCATCTTAGCTTATCAGAGATGACCGTGACGCTCTTGGATGGTGGGTTGCCAGCTTATAGGAATCTCTTAACAAACATGTTCACTTGTTATAAAGATGTCTTCGAGAAGGTAGAGAAGTTGGAAAGGATTGAGGAGATGAATGCAATGATAGAACAACTAGCCAATAAGCCCTGGTACAGGAGGAGCAACCCAAGTTCATCACCAGTACCAAACCCTTCCTAGTCAAAAGGATAGCAAACAACAATGTAGCTAGTGTAGTCGAAATATGTAGTGGCCATACGATTATCGAAAGAAGAATATCATGGGATTTTCCCTATTTGGCCAACCTGGGATTTCTATTCACTAAGCTCCGAGAACTGAAGTAGTTATAGAGTGTTAAACCATGGGCTCCACCTAAGCTTGAAGAGAAAGGTAACTTCTGCCCATTACCATGTGGCGGTTGGCCACAGAACTAAAAATTACAAGGATCTTTTGAAGGCTATCCACAAGCTAGAGGATGATAAAGTATTAGCGGAATCCACATTAAAGCCCAACACCAAGAATAACCCGCTCCCGTAGTTTGATGACAAGGTAAGGATGGTTAGTTCAGGAATTGAGGGGAATAAGGTTTGGCAATACATGAAACAGTGGAAGATGAGTCCGTCATGATGATAAAGTCAAGGATGCACCCCTGGCAAGTTATGGCCAGCTTGGAGCTAAGGTCAAGTTCGTCGAGTCTTGGAGGATTACGGCGCTATCACTTCCCTAGGTTTAGGTTATGCTGGATGTCTATATATGATTATCAAGTTGCGCTAACCTTTCACATATTCAAGTAAGAGATCTTTATGAGAGCGTAGTGTCACATACTTAGAGGTTTTCCACCGAAGATACATGCCTTGGCTCAAACACACCCTTAGAATAAACTAAGTCAGCCAACTCGATAACACCTAGCGAAAACTCAACGAAATGGCACACGAGTAGTTATCGAAGAAGACTTTGTATTGTATACAATATGAAAGCTTTACAAAGAGTATACAAGAGAGGTTTGAGTGTTTTCTGCACAAGGTGCACAAAATGAGAGGGGAAGTGCTATTTATAGCCATTCCACCGGCCTCAACCGACGGCCCGGTTCGATCCTCTAGAACTCCCTTTGATCCAATGGCTAGAAATACTTATTTTAGAATTTATATACAATAAAATATTCAAAATATCTAACCTAGGTCAGTTATGTATATTCTAGAGATATTCTAGCCACTTCAAAGAAGATTCCAGACTTGGCAATGCTTTTCGGAAGTTACCGCTACATTTCTGGAACCCTTGGCAGTTTTTAGCATACTTGTATGTCTTCATTTGGTAGATTCTTTGCAAGACTGGCCCTCTTCATGCAAGACTTTGTTTGGCCAACTTGTAGGGACTGACATTCTCCCCCACCTAAGTACTTGAAGCCCTCGTCAAGTTTCCCTTTCTTGCAGGCCTCGATTTTGGTCTTAAATTACCACACATCTACTTCCTTCTCCCACGATGCCTCGTTGTCAGGTAAACCTCTTCATTTGATAAGAAATTCTATATGCGTAGGAATTCCTCATTGATGAACGAGTCTTTCCACCATGATTTCTTGTATTTCTCTATCGTAGGAGGTTACCATTGTTGGTGGCGCCCTCTTCGATTCTCCACGCTCAGGCTCCTTGTTATCGCCATGATAGGGTTTGAGAAAACTTACATGAAAGATGTTATATATCTTAAGTTGTGGTGGTAGTTCCACTAGATAAGATACATTGCCAACTTTCATTGTAATTGGGAACGGACCCTCGTACTTCCGTACCAATCCCTTATACACTTGGCGATATGCTTTGAATTGCGTCGTGGGTAGTTTCACCATCACAAGATCGCCTACATGGAACTCCAATGGTCTTCATTTCTTGTCAACCCATTTCTTCATTCTCTTAGACGCCTTGTCTAAGTATACCTTTGCCACATCTAATTGCTCATGCCATCCTTTAGCCCACTTGTAAGCTGCTAGACTAGATCCCATATACCCCTTTATGATGGCATGGGGAGTGAGTGGTTGCTGCCCCATTACAATATTGAACGGACTTTGATTTGTCACCTCACTCCGCTACAAGTTATACGAGAATTAAGCAACATCAAGCAATCTTGCCCAATCCTTTTGGTTGGCACTCACAAAGTTCCGCAATTACAGCTCCAACAAGGCATTGATACATTCCTTTTGCCCATTGGTTTAGGGATGGAATGATGTCGAGAAATGAAGCTCCGATCCCATCATCTTGAACATTTCTCACCAAAATTTCCTCGTGAATTACGAATCTCGATCACTAATGATGCTTTGCGGAATGCCCCAATACTTTACCACATGCTTGAAGAATAAGCGAGCAGCTTCTTCGGTAGTGCAATCTTGAGGGGCTGGGATGAAAGTTCCATACTTAGATAGCTTGTAAACTTCCACCATTATGGAACCACATCCTTCGGATGTCAGCAACGCTGAGATGAAATCCATTGTCACACAATCCTATGGTTTCTCCATTGTGGGTAGAGCTCCAACAATCAAGCTGGTTATCTTTACTCTATCTTGTCTTGTTGGCACACAAGACAAGTCTTCACATACCCTTCGACTTCATCCTCCATCCTCGGCCATTAGAATGATCTTTCGACCAATGCCATTGTGTGTTGAATGCCAAGATGGACTACCCACATTGAGTCATAGCACTCCTTTATGATTTCTCTCCCTAAGTTCCCCCATTGAGGCACATATAAGAAGTTGCCAATGGTATACAAGCACTCGTCTTGCTCCCAAAACTACTTAGTCTTTCCTTCCTTCGCCAACGTGATGATATTCTTCGCAAAGTCATCATGCATCACCCCTTCCTTTACTCGCTCCAATAGATTGCTCTCGACCATGCTGATTGAAGTGAATTCTACCTTTCAACTTAGCGCATCAGCCACCACATTTGCCTTGCCAGGCTTGTACTCTATGATGTAGTCAAATTTGGTAAGAAAGTCTTGCCATCGGGCTTGCTTGGGTGTTAACTTCCTCTAGTTTTGGAAGTAACTTATAGCGACATTGTCGATCTTGATCACAAACTGACTACCAAGCAAGTAGTGTCTCCACACCTGCATGCAATGAATTATGACTGTCATCTCCTTGTCATGCATGGGATACCGCCTCTTGGTATCGTTCAGCTTGAGGTTCTAGTATGCAATGGGGTGTTTTTCTGCATCAACACACCCCCTATCACAAAATCCGACGCATCAGTATGGACTTCAAATGGCTTCTCATAATTCGGCAGTGCCAACACTGGATCACTCATCACAGCTTGCTTTAGATCAACAAATGCTTCTTGGTAAGAATTGTCCCATTTCCACAGATTATTCTTCTTAGAAGATTCGTCAAGGGTATCGCTCTTCGCGAATAGCTTTGTATGAATCTTCGATAATAATTTACCAAGCCAAGAAAAGATCGCAAACCTGACATGTTTGTTGGTGGCTCCCATTTGACAATTGCCCGCACCTTTGCATCGTCCATGCTGATTTTTCCACCAGAGATTTTGTGGCCCAAGAATATCACTTCTTGTTGCGCAAAGGAGCATTTCCCACTTGATGTACAGCTCATTTTACCGCATCACTTGGAACACTTGCCATAGGTGTTGAATGTGCTCCTTGAGGGTTTCACAATAGATGGCGATGTCATTGATAAATACCACAACAAACTTATCGAGGAACGTGGTAGAAGATTTTGTTCATCAAGGTGTAAAATGTTGCTGGCACATTTGTTAATCCAAATGGCATGACTAGGAATTCCTATGAGCCATACCTGATCACACATGTTATCTTCGCCTCATCACCCTTAGAAATCCGCACTTACTAGTATCCTGATTGCAAGTCTAGTTTTGAAAACCATCGAGCCTTTCCTAGCCGATTGAACAAGTCATCTATGAGTGGAATCGGATACTTGTTCTTGATTGTTACTTTGTTGAGAGCCCTATAATCAATGCACATATGCAAGCTTCCATCATGCTTCTTTTGGAATAAGACGAGAGCCCCATATGGTGCTTTGATGGTCGAATAAATCCTGCCTCCAACAACTCCTTCAATTGTTTGCCTAACTCCTCTAGTTCAGGAGGAGTACCATCGCTGGAGGTTTTGTTCCAGGCTCCAACTCAATGGCATGATCAACTTCCCTTCTCGGAGGAAGTTTCTTTAGCAACTCGGATGGCATAACATCTTTGAATTCCTCTTGAACGTTCTTGACTTGTGGAGAAATTTCAAGAGAGTTAGAATTGTTACCTTCTTCTTTGTAGGTAACTAGAAATGTCTCTTCACCCTTCTTGACTCCTTTTGCTACTTGCATTGTGGACGACACGCTTGCTCCTACTAAAACTCATTCTACCACAACATGGTGCTCACTTTCACCATGTCAGAAGTGAGCATACCCGTCCACATCAAGGGTGAATGGCAACACCCTCTCGATAAAATTGAGACCCGGTACCATCTTGTAATCCTTTACTGGCACCACATTCAAGTCTATCATGCCAGCCCATGTCCCAATCTTGACGGGAGCATTGCAAATTGTCCCCATTGTGGGTTGCTAGGGTTGATTAACTCTCTTGATCACTCCCTTGTCCTTGGTCATTGGCAAACCAAGTTTCGCTGCCTCATCGCTTGCTATAAGATCTTGATTTGCCCCCGAATCTAGCAACGACTTGATGCCCTTCCCATTTACTAGAACATCAACATAAAACAAGTTCTTACCCGTTTGCAACTTCACATTCTTGGCCATGGAAACTTCGCCTCTGGATCCCGCATCCACCTTAGCCTTCACGGCATTGAGCACATGCACCATCCCCAAGTGCACTTGTTCTCCTTGCGAAGCAGTTTCAACTTGGGCTGAAATTATCGCATTCAACTTGCCACAATTTGGGCATTCCCTCACCCAATGAGGTCCCCCACACAAGAAGCAATTCCTCCTTTGCTTGCTTGTTACGAGTTATTTGACATGTCGGGAAGTAGAGAAAATGAGTCTTGTCAGGCATGTCGGGAATTTCTAGCATAAGCGATGAGTATTCCCAAATGTAGTCTTTTAAGGAACTCGTATGTTTTAACCCTCTTAGCTTCCTTGTTGAGAGTTCTTCGGCATTTTTCGGATAGAATTACTTTTTCAACTCGGCCTTGAACTCTTCCCACATTCTTATCACCACCAAGCCTCTTTCTCATTCCGCATACCGCCTTCTCCACCACAAAGTGGCATCGCCCTCAAGGTAGAGAGTTACGGTGTTAATCATAGCATCGTCCATAGTGTTATGTGTCGCTTCCAAGTACCTTTCAACATGCCATAGGATGTTGTCGAATTCCTTGGCATCCCTCTTTCCTGCAAACTTTGGTGGTTCGGGGAATTTTACACTTGAAACACTAGTTCCTGCACTCGTAGCATATTCGGCCTTGCATACGGTTAAGTTAGCTTCCGGTGCTACCAACTTAGTTTGTAGGGACTGCACTAGGGCAACAATGGTGTCTTCCCTCCGCCAAGATTCCTCGACAAATCGACTCAACCTATCAATATGGTCTAGTGCTCCTTGCAATCTTTCTTCCAATGATCGAATGGCCTCGTCGCGCTCCTCTTAATCATTCTCCCGCGAATCAAGAGTATCGATTATGTCGCCCATGGCTAACTCCACCTTTTCTAGCCTAGCATTGAAAGCTTCCACCGTATCCGTAGAGACACCACCTTCCTCTCGCGAGGTCTCCTTGGATTTTCCCCGCGCTTTCTTTGACGGGTTGCGGACTTCCACACATCCTTGTTCCTCTGGCATATCCATCAAGATGCTATCAGTGTTGTGTAGCGCCATGGTTATGAATCCCCTTTTCGTAACTCGCTCTGATACCACGTATCACGTACTTAGAGGTTTTCCACCGAAGATACGTGCAACCTTAACTCAAACACACCCTTAGAATGAACTAAGTCAGCCAACCCGATAACACCTAGCGAAAACTCAAAGAAATGGCATACAGTAGTTATCGAAGAAGACTTTGTATTATATATAATATGAAAGCTTTACAAAGAGTGTACAAGAGAGCTTTTGAGTGTTTTCTGCACAAGGTGCACAAAATGAGAGGGGAAGTGCTATTTATAGCCATTCCACCTCCTCAACCGACGGCCCGGATCGATCCTCTAGAATCCTTTTGATCTAATGGCTACAAATGCTTGTTCTAAAATTTATATATAATAAAATATTAAAGATATCTAGCCTAGGTTGGTTATGTATATTCTAGAGATATTCTAGCCACTTCAAAGAAGATTCCAGACTTGGCAATGCTTTTCGAAAGTTACCGCAACATTTCTGAAACCCTTGGTAGTTTTCAGCATACTTATATGTCTTCATTTGGCATATTCTTCGCAAGACTGGCCCTCTTCTTGCAGACTTTGTTTGGCCAACTTACGGGGGCAGATAGTAGGGACTACTGGATTACATGCTAGCCGCTCTATTTCCATGTTCATTATCAGGGATAGTTTGACAGTGCTATATGACACAACCCCCATCTATCAAGGGTGATTACGGTCGCATCTCACATACCTTCAAATGGGATTTCTTGTACATGGAGAAACTAGGAGCTACAATGTAGGACCTGACGGCTTGCATACAGGATGAGGAGGAAACTTTCAAAGAATACAACACACCCTAGATGTCTATCCAGGTGGTGATCAAGGACAAGCTTGAAAATTCTATACTGATGAGAATACCGATCAATAGAGCATGTCTCGAGTACCACAACCACCTTAATTCATGGGAATATGTGGATTTCATAGAGCTTATTGTTCGCCACTTTTAAACTGATAAGTTTAATAGTTTGTTCACAAGATTCGACTATATATCAATGGTGCCAAAAACTTGTTCACATAAAATATAGGTGTTGTCAGTACCTCTTATCAAATAGAAAAATGATGATAACTGCAAGTATAAAGTTGCGATGTAGTTTTAAAAGATATCGATCCCACAGGGAAGGACTAGTTCTAAAGATCAAATAGGGAAGTAGAATCAAAAGAAAATAAAATAAAATAATGTAAAGTTTAGGGAAGGAGGATTGGAATAATGGATGAATAGGCAAATGTATGAAAGATTAGAATAGAAAAAAAAGTATGTAGATTTTCCCTATAAACAAGTAGAGCAAAGAAAATATGTAAAATCATTGAAGTTTTTATGTTCACTAGATTAATTTAACAGAATCGGTTCTAGACACTCAGATATTCAATTATTCACCGCAGAGCAACACATGAAATGACTTTTCTAAATCTAGTGCAAATGAATTAAGATAATTATATAAACCTGTACAACGTCAATACTATGCTTAGTACGGGTCGCTCTCACATAGCCATATTTAGCAAGTTACCATTCCAAAAATGTTAGCTCACTAAACAGTGTTATATCACAGATCCAGTGATTGTACACGATATTGTTAACCTCGAAAATACTCTTAAAATTAACTCCAACGCATATAACTTGATTAATATAAGAGACTCAACACGAAATACACATTATGACACATAGGCATATCATAAACTTCGAAATAGAAAGTATAAGTAGAAAACAAAGCAAAGTTGTAAGGTTTGCAAGTGAAAGCTAAAGTTGATCAAACTGTATCTACTCTTTAATGGGAGTCGTCAATTCCCGTAATTCCTGCGTCTTCTTTGAATTCGGTCTCAACCCGTACAGAACCTTTGCTAGGATGTTATTCTTTGCGAATATCGAACAAATGAATGTTGAAGAACGAAAACTTTTATTGATGAGTGATTTGCAAGTACACTCATACAACAATCGCTTGAATATGTAGAGAAATCTAGTGATCGAATAAGGATTCGCATCACTTATACATTTTCTCGCTAACGCTTATGAACGTAGCAAAATCTAGAAATTTTTACTCTCTATCTATGCATACACATGCACTATAACACACACATAATCACTCACAATCCATTCCCCCTCGAAATTGGTGTGTTTGGAGCCCTATTTATAGAGTATGAAGGGTTGCGTCTATCCAAATGAAGGGTTGTGTCCATTGGTTAAAGATTGCATCTGTTCATCATGATTGGTTGAGAAGTTTTTATTTAATCCACAATTGATAAGCACCTTTTCATGATTGGTTGACTCCTGATAGGCGTCTGTTCGTTGGTAGTTGATGGCGGTTGATCATGCTTATCTGGTAATTGTTGGTTAAGAAGATAATACCAGAAAACCATCCAAGTCGCGACCATGATACACATGTCATGATCGTGAATCTTTGATTGGTAGACTTCTGTTTCTAAAGTAAACAAGTCGCGATCGCGAATGATTGTCGCGATCGTGAATTGAGTTTTACTCAGAAATCTTCTTGTAATTTCACCGATCTTCGACAGCTTCGATCCTAAGCCAGATCTTTAAGTTCCACGCATCTTTTTGCACCTTTTTCACTCTTTTTTCATAGAATTCCACTTTAGATAATTTTACTCCCAAGATTTACCTAGTATCTGCATTTGCATAAAAAACAACTACATACCACGTGAAATCTTTTATATGAAGTATAAAAATGACTTAAA
>CATIWQ010136428.1:0-35169 GCA_949673415.1 Euphorbia schlechtendalii | reverse complement strand
TAGATTCGCAACAACAAGTAAAATAAGTAAAGCAATAAAGAGACACAGAGATTTAAGTGGAAACCCTTGAAAGGGAAAAAAATCACTGGGCACCGATAACTCCACTAATAAATAATGGGAATACAAAATACAAGCTCTCTCAAGTGTACCCAAACTCGAGGTATAAACTAATTTAGAAGATAGTTGGAAACACCCCAATTTTACTCACAAAGTAAAATCACTCAACCCCCTTCTCCAATTACTCTCTTGTGGTAATAAATTAGTCTACAAGAGGAAACTCTCTTAAACTCTTTTTGTAGGAAGCTCTCTACAAAAGAAACTTGAATGTTTGCTTGAATGATGCATTGGATGAATGGGAGGGTGCCTATTTATAGGTAAATTAGTTCACAATTTTTCAATATTGTTGCAATCACCATCCACCTTTCTTTGAAATTCACAACTTTTCAATATTGTTGCAACTAACTCTCACCAATCAATCATCTACTTTTGACAAATGAGGAAACAAACAAACAAGCCAACCTAATTAATACCACCCTTTGAATTTGAGTCTGGACCCATCAGAGAGCTCTATACTCAGCCTTAGTTGACGAACGAGACACTGTTCGTTGCTTCCGAGACGCCCATGAAATGACGTTGGAGCCATGATAGATAGCAAAACCAAAGGTAGACCGGCGATCCCTGACATCACCCGCCCAGTCCGAATCGGAGAAACCAGAAATCAACAAACTATGCTGAGAAGTGTACTTGAGGCCCTGAGTCATTGTTCCCTTTAAGTTTTGCAAAATTCTCTTTAAGACCTGCCAATGATTGACATCAGGAGCATTCATGAATTGAGCACTCATGTGTTAAATTGTTTTTCTCATCTTTACTCGAGTACTTTCGTTTCCATGCTATTATGCATCTTCTCATATCAAAATTTCTTATAGTTTCTCCATTGGAGATTCGTCCAAATTAACAAAAAAGTATATTTTAGTTAATTTCCATTTCTTTGATTGTGTTTTATTAAATAGTGTTTTGCATTGATTTCAGAATACGTTGTTGTCTTATATTTTTTATGATACGTATATATACATACATGTATATATATTATTTGTTTTATATTTCATCAACAGACAATTTAAAAGGAAATAAAAGGAAAAAAAATGAAGCGATATATTATACAGTCAAAAGTACTCCAAAGGGCAATGAACAAGTTAATAATAAAAGAAAATCTGGTTGTCAGTTAATATTGTAATGAACAAGTTCATTTGGAGTACAGATGAAACAGAAAAGGTTTGGCATAGTGGAGATTCTTCAAATATTAAATTAGCTACTTGCTCAACCCAAGCCCCACATCATCATTCATCACATAGATTGACCCAATTCAATTCCAATCCCAATTTTGGTGATTTCAGGTAAATTGTTCATTTCATCTTTTTTTTCCTTTATTGGAAAAACAATCATTGATTTAGTCCAACAATGTTTCCTTGTACATTGATGGTTGAAATGATTTGATAAGATAATTTTATTTTCATAGTTGAGTACTCAAATATTGATGAAATTAGATTTTATTTTAAGACAATGACATTCAATTTCGAATTCATTTTCAATGTACTAACTCCATTTTTATTTTCCAAATTCACGCATGCTCTGATTATTCCTTTTTAACGGAAACTTATGTGTATTGATTGAAGCAATTTAATTATCCAACTTTATTTTTTTTGTGCAGTAATAAAGTTGTGAAGAGGAAAAGAAAATGAAGAGAGGAATAAAACAATATATAATCTAAAGTTAATAATATAAGTGGTGTACGTGAAAGAGAAAAAAGGCATTGGATGCGTCAAATATATAAATGTAACCGAAATAATAGTAAAAACAAAGCATCATAATGAGTTTGGGGGACCATATGTAGTTGAAGAGTGGTGGCCTTAATGTCTCAACCTTAAAATGATATCTTTGCATTAATGATAATATAAAAAAAGGAGTATTGCTAAAAAAAAGGTGAACATAAAAGAAAAGAGGAACAACAAAACATAACCTAAAAAAGTTATAAATTGAGAATTGTTTTCAAGTTTGAGAGCAAAAAGGAAGAATGTAATTGGTGAGCGATGGAGAAACTAATAGTTACCCGAAGTTAATAAATCAATAAATAAATTCTTCAATCTCTGTTTGCCTCTCTTAGATTTGGAGGAGCCAGCCAAGTTGAGATTTTCGTCTCAAGAATTTTCCATTCACCATCTTCGAACAAAACAATAAATATGATCATTTAAAGATAAATATATAAATTATAAAAGTAAAATAAGTTAAAGAACTTAAACACCAAAAAAACTAAGTTAGTGCGGAACACTGTATTTGAAGGATACTTGTAATTATTTACAAGATTAAATAATTTTTTCAACCGATTGGTCGTAGCAAGAACTTAAAGTAATTTTATAACACAGCAGTAAAACAAACAAAAGGAGTTTGAGGAAAGTAATTTTCAAAATTTTATAAATGATTGTAACATGTACTGTCAAAATGGAGAATTTGCTGCCTCTATATCTACAGGCAAAAAGATTGTTGTTGCCGACGAACTAATAAGTTGTTGCTGAAATCAAGCAACTGAATCAAGAAACTAATCAGATATAATTTTTACCAAATCAAGATTAATAACCTTTGTTTAAGATTGATAAAAACTTATCTGGTAAATAACTATTTTGTGACTGATAAACATATATTACCTGCTAACTTGTACTTATGTAAACTTAACTAAATGATCAGCAAAATTCCAAAGCATTAAGTTTGATACTAGACTTGTCAAATGGCAGATACTATTCACTTAATCCCACATTATTAGCATTTATAGACTCATTTGCCCAGTCAATGATTAGCATCATAACAAGTTTAACAACTATCCCCATAATCAAGGATGTCACAAATGTTAGTTATTATCTGCTCATTACTATTCGGTGTCATTTGGTTTCCGTAGTAAAACGATGTTGAATATAATAAATATTCATAAAATACTTGGTGCCTTTTTCAGTTCTATTAATAAAAGATTTAATACATAGTTAATCCCCGAAACTTGATATTTTTTACTAGTAAAAACTTAGTAAAAGTACAATCGTCAATCCCCAATGAGTACACTTTTATCAAGTTTAAAAGATCGGTAGAAACTTTTTAAATTTGGAAACGATAACCAATAAAAATTGTCAACTTGAGGGTTAATAAAACGGTAAATAGTGTTACCCATGAGAAGCTCATAAACACTTGAGTCTTGATAGTACCCATTTTATTTTTTTGCAAGAAACACAATTAGCTATCTAATTTCTAGCTTTTAAATTAAGCTATTACCTAATACAAATATCAGGAATTGTAGGAATGTTGCTATAATAAGGAATTTTAGATTATCAAAATAAAAATTGGGATTTCTAGGAATATAATATACAGATGATTATATTTGTAGTATCATACTCTCAATTTGTGTTCATAATGGTATTGTTTGCGTTGTACACCTAGATTATTACCTTTTTATAATAACTTGTGTAAATTAGCAAAAAAAGTGGGATTTGGATTTATATGGACCTCTTAATTTTATAATAAAAAAAAAAAACAATACATCAATTACAGATTTTTAATTTGAATTTACAATGAGTGATATGTAGGTGATGTAGATCAAGTTTTAATAAAAAATTAATTGGTTTGTGTGAGATGAGAATATTACACCACTTGTATATTAATCATTATATTTATTTATTTCCGACGGTGACACATCTTCAATATTTTCTCTTCGAAATTGTATGTCTTATGTTGTTTCAACATAGGTAAAGAAATTATTTGATTTATCTTGTTGTAATATCAAATATATCAATCTCTATACAAGGTAATGGAGTTACATACATTCCATCGAGTGATAATTGTTTTAAAAGGCGCTAAGTGCTAGTCGGGTGGTTAGAATCTCGTGGATTGAAAGTTCCGGATCCGAATTGGACTTGAACCTAGCGGAACTTCAGAAAATGTTGGATTAATCGTGTGAGATTTCTCCTGCAAAACAGATAAAGATCAGAGTGAGGTCGCGGCTGTCCCCTGGAAAACCTCCGATGCTCAAGTTAGTCAAGGTGAAGAGTTTTTATGCGTATATTTTATTAGAGAAGTGAGTAGAGAGAATGTGATTAACCCATTATGGAGGTAGTTTTCCACTATTTATAAGCTCGACCAAATCCCCCGAAACGTGGAGGTTTGAACGGTTCAAAATGGGATCATGATCCCTCGAATTAAGGAAGACCAAGTCCAGCGTTTATCAACTCCTTGAATTCAAGAAGTAGTTATTCAATGGACAGTCTCTTCTGGCTAAGCGGTCGCTGTCTCGCTCAATGAGACGGCAACACCTTCTCGTAAACGTTGTGTATGGAGCAATTGGGACGAGTCCCTCTCCGGATAAGAGATACGATCCGAAGGATCATCCGTCTAGGATAGTGACGTCGTCTCATTTTTCGAGAAGGGAGTAGCGCTGTGTGAGCAGAGTTTACGCTGCGAGCTAAAGAGAGGAACCTTCGAGGGGTTGACATTATGCTCTGTTAACAGAAGTCCCCCCATAAGTCCGAGAAGCTTTTTAAAGCTTGTGTCGATTCAAATATGACACTGGTCCAAACATCTAACGATTGCTCTTCTGCTGCCAGCTGCTTGGGGCGCTTCGTAAATCCTGCTGATGTATCCAAGGACGCCACGTATTACTCTAGAAGCATCCGCGTCTTTTCAAATTCAAAGCCTTTAAAAATGGCGCGTTGTCTTCTCTATTTTCTGCTGTAAAATTTTTCCATTTCCTCTACAATCTTAGCAAGTTTTCTTTGCGAAGTGTTGCAACCGCGTCTTTGATCAACCTTTATATCTCAGCCTGCAAGTAAGTTTCCGGCTAACTTTGACAGTTATATTGTTCCAAGTTTATATCTGCAACATTAGCGATTTCTATACTTTGAATGATTGAATCTTGTATTGCTGGGTGTAGAACTGACCGTACTTAGGGTTTTTGCTTTATCCTTGCTTATTCTTTACACCCATAGTTTACAACTACATTAAATCCTTTTGACCCTAGGCTCCCTCAAGATTCTAAATGTAATCATGCGAGTCTGGAAATGCCATCTGAAAACTCTCTAGATTTAGGGATTTTCATTAACGACGGTGAGCAACAGAATTATTCTCCAAATTTCAGATCCCATTCTAGGGTTGCGCAGCCTTGTTTGGGCTTTTAATTTAGTTTGGGGACTTCCTCGGAGCGGTGCCTGTTTTGTGACGGCGATCTGATGCTTCGTTATGTATTTAGGATGAGTTCTTCTAGTAGCTCCAGCGGCGACGCGGCTTTTGCTAGGGCCTTTAACCATCTCACTAAACTGAACTTAAAATTGGATGACATATTATCCAGTGTCCATTGATAGAACTAACCAGCGTCCCTTTCTTAGGATTAAACGAAGGGTGCATAGGAAAATGATTTACCAACAACCTCCTAAACAATGGCCCGTAGTTGATTCAGATGACTCTTTAATAAGAGTCGTAGATAAGTATGATGGTGGCGACGGTCTAGATCAGGAAGCCGGGACGTCGACCCCTCAAGACACATAGAGGGAGACTCAAAAACCCAAGAGGGTAAGGAGGAGCCGGGCGAGAGGCCCCACGCCTCGAATTACAAATATGGTGTCCATTACCCACGAGGTGGATATATACTTCGAGGCGCAGGTCCATAAATGGCTTATAGGGAAATCGTGTCTGCTACCGGCCCAACATGAGCGTGTGCACACTCCTCTTGAAGGTTACTTTAGCACATATATGGAGCAGATCTGGGCTGGCTTCACATACCCTTTACCCAAAGAAATCGCTCGACTTCTGATTGATTGGGGCGTGTGCCCGGCTCAAATTCATCCTAATTGTTAGTCGGATATAGTAGGCTACTACCAGATCTGTCACGGCCTCGGTTTTAACTTTGACTCGTCCTTTTTCTGCCGGTTGGCGTCTATGAGGCGGAAGTCATCTGAGGACCATCTCCACTTCAATCATAGGGATGGTTTCTATTTCTTTTCAGACCATCCTCAATTGATCCGTAATTTCAAATAGTATTTCTTTTACATTAAAGTGAACCCGGGGGCACCCGTTATTTCCCACTCGCTGGAGAGAAGACGTTTCTGAGGCGTTATCTCTAAAGGGTCTGGAGGTGGATTCCCGCGTGGAAACTTTCAGCAGGTTGGAGCAAGGGCAATGGTCCTTAACAACCATTGCTTGGGCTTTTCTAAATGATATCCAAGTGTTTGTATGGGACGGCTTCGATTTTGTGTATTATAGCTGCGTAGTTGAGATTCCTGGTAAGTTTAATTCTTTTTCAATCATTGTCACAGGATGTCAACTTCTCGTCTGAATTCCTCTCTTAATAAACATTTAGCGAAAGGTACCAAGGACTTGTCATGATAGAACCAAAGGAAAGAGGCTGAGAAAATAGATCTAACTCAGGATGAAGTCTCGAACATTGCTCCGCAGAAGAAGGTGGTGACTCGAAAGAGTCCTCCAGATGATGCCCCAACTAACGAGGTGGTGCCCCCCGAGATGACACCTAAAAAGGTAAAACTAGTCTAGTTTATTATTACCATTTCTATATGATTCAACCTTTCATTTGCACAGGGTCAAGAGGTGTCATGCTCGGTCACGCGCCAATCTACTCCTGTTGCCTCGACTTCCAATGCTGCTCCTGCTTCACTTTCTTCCTATTTCAAGGAGAGCTCCCTCGAGCTGGCTGGTCCTCAGGGCGGGATCACAAGCCCCCAAGTACAATTGGCACTCCGCCATGTGCTTCCTTTGCCTCAGGAGAGGGAAGCTTACAAAGAAGAGTCAAGTGTCTGCTTGACCGGGGGGGGGGCTAACGGACGCCCTTTCTGATGTAAGATTTATCTTTAAGTTATTTCAATTTCAACCAATGACCCCTTTGTTTTGCAGGCTATGTCTCGATGTATGGAGATGCATCGGAGATCGTCTAATCATGCTAAGGTCAGGTCAGGGTTGAGCTTTAGGTAGCCAGGGCAGATCTTCAGGCGGTAAGGAAAGAGGCGGTAGTGGCCAAGCAAAATGAGGTGGAGGCGGTGAAGGCGCATGATGAGACTTTAGAGGTAGTCTCCAAGCAGAAGGAGACGGAGAAAGAGTTAAAGAGGCTTCGCGAGGCCCATGATCAACTTCTTTTACGTTTTACTGATTTGGAGAAAGATGCCACTCATGCCCGGGATGAGTTTCAGGCGGCTCAGGGGGAAGTCGAAGCTTTAAAGAAAGAAGTGCACGAGAGGGACATCGAGCCGAATGGTGTCATGGGCAAAATGGTCAAGATGGCTCGATTATTTGGGTCTCGCCTCATTGAGGCAGTGCGCTCACAATGGCAAGAGCTGGATGATGATTTAGTGGAGAATGTACATTTTCCTACTTACGAGGAGGTTCCCGATAGTCCCCCGAAGCTGGATAACGGTGGTGACCTCCCAGGCAAAGATGAGCAGGAGTTGGATAGGTTTTTATTATGCTTTTTTATAATCTGTTCAACATTTTGTAACCATCCCCAATTTTAATAGAAAAGTTGATTTTATCGATGCTTGTTATCTATTGTGCTTGTGCGGTATCTGCTTATTTCGAGAAATTTTGATAGCATCAGTGATTGAGCCAAGGTTTAAATACTCAGCGCGATGGTTTCCCCTGAGGGATGAACATGTTAACTTAGCAAAGTGATTCCTATCTCGTAAGGGTCATTCACCTCGATAGAGGTTAGATTTATCTAAAACTTGAAGCATTTAATCTATATCTTTTCGTAAGGCATGTCGTCTTGAGGAAAATTTTAGCTTAGATCCCTTAGATTTAGCATTTGGTAAGGTTTTCCATCTCGAGGAATTTTAAATTAGATTAAGGTTTAACCTCTTGATAAGGCTTTCTGTCTCGAGGAATTTTAACTTCGATTTCTCGAAGGTTTAAACTTTTGATAAGGCTTTACGTCTCGAGGAATTTTAACTTAGATTTCTCCAAGGTTTAACCTTTTGATAAGGCTCTCCGTCTCGAGGAATTTTAACTTAGATTTTTCCAAGGTTTAACCTTTTGATAATGCTCTCCGTCTCGAGGAATTTTAACTTAGATTTCTCTAAGGTTTAACCTTTTGATAAGGCTTTTCGTTTGGAGGAATTAACTTAGATTTCTCTAAGGTTTAACCTTTTAATAAGGCTTTCCGTTTTTAGGTAAATTGATATCAAAATGTTACAATCATTTAGCGCGATTATAATAATGCTTGCAATAAGAGAAGATTCAATCGTACTCTTTTATTGACATATTTGTAATAAGTTACATATAAATACAAGCCGGTGCTAAGTTAGCCGGGTTTGGTCTAGGGGACATCGCCTCGTTAAAAACATTCCCAAGGAAAAAACCAGTGGGAAAAAATCCAGGGGAAGGAAAAGAGTGCGATGCCTAATTCCATAGTCATTCATCATATTGTAATATGGTCTCAAATTTGAGATGTTCCATGTTCTTGGTAGACTTTTACTTTCGAGGTTGCTAACCCGATATGTGGCTGGGCCAACGACCTCTATTATTTAGTAGGGCCCTTCCCAATTTACTCCACGCTTGCCTTTGCCTTCTCGTGCTTGCGAAGCGACGGTGTCTTTGAGGACTAGGTCACCTTATTTTAGTTGTAAACTTCTAACTTTACTATCATGGTACTTTGAGATTTTTGCTTTGTAGGCCGCCATTCGGATATAGACTCGTTCTTTCCTTTCTTTGAAGTCATTTAAGTGATATCTTAGGTTGATGTCATTTTGTTCTTTAGTGTAGTAAATTACTCTGTCAGTTGGGGCCGCTATCTCTACGAGAATCATGGCTTCCATCCCATGGACTAGGGAGAAGGGTGTTTCGCCTGTCGCTCTACATTGGGTAATCCGATAAGACCATAATACGCTTATGAATTCATCCGGCCAAGATCCTTTGTTCCCCCTTTCGAGGCATTTCTTGAACCCTTCTCCTAATGTCCTATTTGTTACTTCGGTATGGCCGTTTGTCTGAGGGTGCATTACAAAGGAATAGTGGTTTTTTATTCCTAAGCCTTGGTAGAATTCTACGAACTTTCTTGATATAAACTACATGCCATTGTCTGAGATAATTTTTCTCGGAATGCCAAACTTTGTGACGACACTCTTCCAGACAAAGTCAATGACCTTTTCCGGCATGATGGTATTTACTACAACCGCCTCGACCCATTTGGTGAAATGGTCGATAACTACGATTACAAATTTCCTCTGCCCACTAGCCATCAGTAATGGTCCTGCGATGTCGATCCCCCACATCGAGAACGGCCAGGCAGTTACTAAGGGTTGCTGGCTGGTTTGAGGTTGGTGAGTCTTCCTTACGTGTACTTGGTATAGGTGGCACTTCTAAATGTACTTCGTCGCATCCGCCTCCATCGTTTCCCAATAGTAACTGGCTAGGCTGATTCTTCGCAATAGGGTGGAGGTCACTTGGTGAGATCTGCAAATTCCTTCATGAATTTCTAGCAGGATGGTTTTTCCTTAGGCCGAGGTGATGCATTTCTGCCAGGCGGCAGCATAGGATCTTCTGTAAAGTTCGTCGTCTATGATAGAGTATCTAGTGGATTTTTGAACGATTTTTGAGGCGGCGTCTCTATCCTCGGGGAGCGATCCGTCTTTGAGATAAATCGTGATAGGGTGGTGCTAGTCGTCAGTGACTTCCTCAACGCATAGTACTTGATCATCGTCACAACTAGGGCGGATAAGAACTTCATAGAGGCTGCCTAGATGATTACAGCCTCTCGGGTTTAAGGCGGTTTTTGCCAATTCATCGACCATCTCATTCTGCCTTCGAGGAATGTGTTCAACTTTCCAGGTGGTTCTTTTCTTTTCCATGTTTTCTATTAGGCTTTGCACTTTATGGAGGTATTTGATCATGCTCTCCTCCTTCATCTCAAAATTTCTATTGATCTGGTTCGAGACTAGTCACGAATCACTTCGGATAATTACGCTGTCTGGGGCTAGTTCAATGACAAGTTCCATCCCTTTGATCATAGTGTGAGAGGACGACACGGAGCGGTGGGCCGAGGGCGCGTGGGATGAGAGGCGCGGTCCGCCGGGGTGTTTGGAAAATGGTTTGCGCCGGGTCGGGGGCCTGGGAAAAGGTTTGAAGAGAGGGTGAAAACGTTATTTAGATCGGTTCGAACCCGAATCCACCGTCTCTCGTTGTGGAGTCACCACCTGGATTAGCTCTTTCCAAGAATTAGAGTCCTGTAAGTCTTAACGTCCGGGGGACGGCCCCAACAAGACACAAAGATTCGGGTTCGGGATAAGTTGCTTATTTCTCATTGGATCACATTATATTACATCTACAGAAAACCATATTCTCTTAATTGTGCATATTCGCATTTAAGTCGTTTTGAGTTTAAATGTATGATTTAACGTATGTGCGGAAAGTAGAAAATCCATACACAAGATGATAAGTAAAGTGCGGAAAGCATTAAGTAAATACGGAAAAAGTAAAGATTAAAGGTTACATAACCTCGGGGGATACAACCACCCGCCTAGTCTATGAATTACAATTTTTGTACAAATATATACAATACCCGAAGGAAATTAAATCCTAAGTTCTAACCTGCATCCACAAATGTCAGCACAGGGGATATCACGTATGTTCGATTTTGATTTTAGTGAGGCCCGTGTGGCCTAATTAAAACATCGATAGTTAAAAGTTGTTATTTGGAATAAAAATGGTTCATTTTTATGCAAGTATGTTGGTTGATTTTATTATTGAAAATGATCGCATGGTAAAATGGTGCAGACTGTTATCCGGGAACACGTTTTATTCCCTTCGTGGGGGTGACCTAAAACGACGTGTAAAAAACGTATATCTAGGCCGAACATGCACATCAATGCAATATAAATACATCCAAATATTTACAATTTGGAGGTTTGTTACCCCCGATGAGGAGTTTCTAAAGTTATGATAGCCTCCGCAGGTCATTCCGGGCTTAAACGGTTCGAAACGGAGCGAAACGAAGCAAAATTACATTCTGCCGGAGCCAATATCATTAACAACATCTCTGATATCGTTAAAGGTATCAAGATAATGTCGTTAATCACATCCTTGATATCGTTAACGATATCGACTCTCTCCACCTGCAGAAGCATGCAAAAACAGCAGAAACGGCACAAAAAACCTATTCCAAATTTCAAATGATCATAACTTTTGTTATACTTAACGGATTTTAATGATCTTTATCATTCTGGAAAGCTCAGGAAGTTTAGAATATGTTTATTCAAATAAAATTGCAAAATAGATTTGAAATCGTACTGAAAATCATGGAAAACAGAATGGTGCGCAGAAAACGATAATAACTAAAAATCAAATGAAACTTCAAAACGAAAAGAATATAAATGTAAGCATGACTCTAGAAACTCAGAGGCTTACCTAGTATCTGTGAATCCACTTTGTTTGGTCCACGAAAGCACCCGGAAAAGTCCCCCTTGTTTCTTTGGTTCGGTTTTGCCGGTTTTCGGTGGAAATGGAGAGTAAAAATCTCTTTTGGTGGGAAGGCTGAAACTTCCAAGATTTGGTTTGTGAGATGAGAAAGGGAAGAACAAGAGTTACTTCCTCTCTTGGGTTTAGATCTTAGAAGTGCTCTAAAATCTCAAAGTTTTATTTGATTTTGTTGTGTTTTGTGTTTTTGGGATTTGTTGGTTGTTTTTAGCTAGGATTTTGCTGGGATTGGGAGCCTTTTTTTCTCTAGAAAGCAGCCTCTCCTCTGCTGAATTTCATCCTCTTTTTCTGCTGAATGCTCTCCCCTCTTCTTTGTTGAATAACTTGCCCCTTATGGGCTCCCTTCAATCCAAAATTCTTGGTGGTTCACCCACCAAATTTGTCCTTTCCTCCCCATTATTTTCTGCCACATGTGAGTTGGCATAGTGGTGATAGGCTGTAGGTCCCGAATTATGGGTGAGGGATGGGTTTTTTTTGTTGAATAATGCGAGGCCTGCCTTTTCTGATTATCTGCACAATCGATATCATTAATGATGACGGTAGATATCATTAACGATATCCATTGACATCATTAATGATATCCCTTGATATCGTTAACGATATAGATTGATATCGTTACCGATATCAAACAATGGTGGGCTTTTTCTTGGTTTGGGCTTTTTTTTAAGGGAAATGAGGCCCAAAGAAACAAGGCAGATGATTTCAAAATGATTTCGGGACCCTGCAAAATGTGAAACGCTAACAAGGGAAATTTATAACTTCATCATCGAACTCGCGAGTCGGGAGTAAAAATCCCATGCTCACAAAGAAAAACACTGAGAAATATCTATATCCGTGTGTTGGTATCACGTCTTATTGCAGTAGCAGTACAAGTATCCTCAGACCTTAGATAGTGGATACCTTATTCAGAAGTTACTATACTTTAGGTCATACTCAAACATACCTTGTTATCAGGATGATACATGCGATTATGAGTATAGTGATGACCATTTGTTGGTAAGCAGAGTAGTCAAGATAGAATTCATCACCCCTGATATAGTGATAAAATAAGAGTTGTACCTTAAGGCCTCTTATGGAAGTAACACACTCATAAACTTCTAATCTGAGTATGAGATTGATAAAATGGGTTTCTAGTCAATCTTAGTACATAAAGGCGAGTGGTGTTATTCGTGAACAAGTCTAACTTAGGGATAGCTACGGCTATTACATGTGCTAATACTTTATCTGAGCTCAATAAACCAGATAGTACTTAACATGATAGAAGAAGTGTATTATATTGGTTACTACTGCAAAACCGAATTAAGTCACAAGCATGTTACATTCTGAGTATCGGTGGATCATACGCCTTTTCTAGAAAGCCCATTTGATCATCTAGAGTCATCAGGTTCCATATCAGCATGGAACACTGAGCCTAAAGGTTCTCATATGGGAAGCCAAGTATTGGTTAACCTCTAACGACTCTATACTTCAGGATCCTATGAGGTCACACACATTGGGCCTTCACCAGACCAAATAAAGAACTTATAGATGAGGTTTATATCAAGAATAAAAGGGTAGTCAAGTTCATTTGGATGGATCATTAACTGGTTGGACTAGTTAAGAGTTTGAAAGAGGGACTAGGGACAAATGTGCGATGTGTAGTAAGGGATTTTTCCAGTTGCAAGCGACCCCCATGAACATGGGTTTTTCATAGGAGGGGGTATGCATGGCTGTCCCGAGAGCACTAATAAAGGTGAATCGCAAGCTGCCAGCATGCACTAGCATGGCTAGCTCATGCTGACAGGTTCCAAACCCACAAGCGCTACTTGCAGCGCTTGCATGGGCCTACGATGTAGGCCCACTAGCACACCGCAAGCCCACTCTTGCTGCATAAGGCAAGCCCATTGCCTTATGAGGCATGCATAGCCCGCCAAAGCCAGTTGCGCACGTAAGTCAAACCTGCGAAGCTTGGGGCTCCGCGTTGTTGACCTGCGTGTGGGATGGGAAAATCCTCATCCCACATTGCTAAATGGGAAGCAAATTTTCTCCCCTTCCCCCTATATAAGGAGCCTCTTCCTCATTCTTTCAACACACTTCAGTTTAGCTTTCTCTGCTGAACTTGATTCTTTTCTTGCAAATTATTTCGAGATCCTCCCAGAGTTTCTCTTTTATTTGCGAGATTCTTTTTTGAAGGCTTATTTATATTTTGGAGAAGAGCCTTCGCACTTAGTTTTTGGGTTGGTTTACGAATGGTCTACTTATTAATTAACAAGTTCTCTCTCTCTAAGAGGTTTGGTCAGTTGGGCTCATGTGGACTATTCATAGAGGCTATCTTATTTTAGAGGTTAGTGTTAAAGGAGTTCTATCTAATTGGTCTAAGAGATCACTTTACTGTGGCAAGGGAAAGGCATGCATCAACTGGTAATGCTTTTACTTAGATGTTAGGTCTCTTTTAATAAGTATTTATAGACCTAATTCATCTATGGAACATTTCAATTAAGATTATATCAGTCATTTCATGCTTAAGAGTTCCTTTTAGGATAATTTTACATTTTGAAATTCCTTCATGCTAGTTGAGATGTTCATTACCTGCATAAATTAATCAATTGTGGTATCAGAGCCTACCTTATGCTTTGGATGATTGATTATAATATACTAAAATGTGATTTTCTATGAATTGATTAAAGTATGTTTTGCATGTCTTAGGTTTCAAATCCTGTTATAGAAAATGTTGTGATAACTAGATTAAGTTTTTGCTCAAACTTATACTAGGTGATTATCATAACATTAATAATGTTTTACTACATGTGTAAATTTTTTACATTGCGGGTCTTCCAGTACTTCACTTAATTAAAAGAACGAAATCTTTAAATTATAATTGTCTATGGTATATTGAATTGAAGTGCTCATGGTTATTATGGCTAGGATTGGACTTGGTTGCTCATTTACTTTAAGGAGGCCTCTCCTACCTGGAAATCTCCTTCAATATTAGGTTTAACGTGTCAAAGGGATTTTTATGACTTAATCAATTTCTAGTATGAAAATTGGATTCCGCATATGGTTTTACAACCGTAGTTTAAGTTGTTAAATTAAAACTTATAAACATAGGTGCAAGAAATTAAACATGAACATTGTTTGTTTTGCATGCTATGTGGAGTCTTGGCATAATGGAATGATTATGATGTACCAGTCTTAAGCATGATCCCTTAGATTAATAATTCCCAATAGCCTAGAATTATAGTTACCATAATCATATCCATCATTAAGTCCTAGACTAGGGTGAAACCAACTACACCAATGAAATCCCTATAACAATATTAGGGCAATCAAATAGTCTTCTTATCATAAGTCGTGATACGAACCTTATTGCTGGATGTAAGAACATGTACAACATATCTTCCCTTAACATGTGTTTAACCATGAGACTAGATGGGGTTAATGCCTTAACTGAACTAGGTTAGTTGTTCATATCATTGGAGCTAATGTCAGATTGGAAACGCATTTGAGGAGTTGTACAATTGGGTACACACATCTCGAGAAAGAGAACTCAAACAGATTAGTAATTGCATGGAATGCAAATAGACGGGTTCCAACCATGGTTATCTATTATGGCTTGACCTACTATAGCAGGGGTCACCTTAGATGAGTTATAAGTTCTACCTACTAAGGAAAAAGGTTCAATCATGTTTACCGAATTCAATAGGAGGGGCTATATGAATGTCGATAAAAATAGTAGGAAAGATGTATTTACTTAAAATTCTTATATTAAATGCATATACATGTACAAATGTCTGAATAAATTCTATCTTATATCTAGGTTGAATAATGAATCAAAACATAAACCTTCACCCAATTCTTATCAATAAGTTGACTAGGATCAATTTTGATGACTGGTTTAAGGCTCTAAGAAAGGAGCTTCAGAAGAACAATCTAGATCATGTTCTGGATAATCCTGATGTTGAGGCTTTTATCCAATAGAGGAGGCATATCTTAAGTACAAGAAGGATACTTTTGTAGTATCACTTGTGATGCTCGAAACCATGACCTTAAAGCTTAAGAAACAACATGATGGTATCATGAAGGGAATGAAAATTGAATAGAATGAAATATTAAAATTCCTCTGGGAAATACGATGGGATCCTTGCCACTAAGTGTTGTAAAGAATACTTTGGTTATTCTAAAAGGGTTACTCAAATAGGAATTGAAAGAGATTCTTAACTTGACATACAAACTATGATTGATAGCCTGTTTGATAAACATTCACCTTTTGTGAAAGATTACCCCACGTTAAGAAAGACCAACAAAATGTTTGAGTTTGTAAAAAGGCTTAGAAGTTTTGAAGATGGTCTGGTGGCTGAAGGAACAAGTACCTTAGCAAGTAGGACTTAAACTAAGGGTAAAGGTTTAAAACACATTGATAGGAAAATTAAAATTATGATTGTTGAAAAAGAGAAATCCTAAGGAATATACTACATGTGTGGAAGGACCGAAAAATGGAAACGTGATTGCAAAGCTTAGATTTTTTGAATAAGTGAATAAGAAGCCAAGTGAGGCATCTACTTCAAGTATGTTCATGATAGAGAGTTTCTCTACAATTCCTTATGAGTATACATGGGTATTGGATATTGGTTGCGGTACTCATATATGTACTTTTGTGTAGGGGTTGCTGAATAGTAGGAGGTTTGCAAAGAGGAAAATGGAACTAAGAGTTAGAAATAGATCATGGGTTACTGCAACAGTTGTAGGGACATATAGCCTTTGTTTTCCTAGTAGCCTAGTTTTAGTTTTGAACAATTGCTATTAGATTCCTACCGTTACTAAGAATATTATTTTTGTTGCTTGTTAGCAATAGAAGGATTTGAGATTTTATTTTCCAATAATAAATGTCAAATTCAATGTGATAATGTTCTTTATGCTTGTGAAATGTGTTTGAATGGCATTTATGTTCTAGATACTAAAACTCATATTCTAAATATGAATATTGCTAAGAAATCGAAATTAGATGATGAGAAATCTTCATACTTGTGGCATTGTCATCTAGGCCATATAAATGAAACTTGCTTAACCAAGTTACATAAATGTGGTGACTTAGGCCCAATGGAATGGGAATCTTATGGGGCATGTTAACCTTATTTAAAAGGGAAGATGACAAAAAAGCCTTTCAAAGGAAACGGTCAATGTGCAACAAGTACTTTGGAAATAATACACTCCGATGTATGTGGTCCAATGAGTGTTAAGGCACCTGAAGGTTTCGTATACTTCATAACCTTTATCAATGATTACTCACGATATGGATATATGTACCTTATGAGGAACAAGTCCAAAAGTTTTGAGAAATTCAAAGGATTCAAAATCGAAGTAGAGAAACAACTTGGAAAAAGTATCAAGACCCTTTAATCTGATCAAGGAGGTGAATACTTGAGACAAGAGTTTTAGGATTACCTATAGGATAATGGTATTTTATTTCATTGGATACCTCCTTATAACACCCTAACACAATGGAGTGTCAGCAAGGAGGAATAAAACCCTACTTGATATGGTTCGGTCCATGATGAGCTAAGCAAAGCTCAGCATGGGGTTATGCACTTGAGAGCACATATTATCTATTAAACAAACGGACCTCAAAATTTTTTAATCACACACCATATGAAATGTGGTATGGTAAGAAACCGGCTCTTTCTCACTTGAGAATCTAGGGATGTCTTGCTTATGTAAAGAGGACAAGTTCAGATAAGTTTAATAGGTCTTGTTTATAGGTTAGCCTAAGGAGATTACGGGTTATACCTTTTACGATCCCCAGGTACAAAAGGTACATGTATCCCATGAAACCTTTTCACTAGGGGCCATGCAAAAGTCTATCAGAACACTCTTTGCCATTGCTATTCATTATAATTATAAGATCTAGCAGATGGATGTGAAAACCACTTTCCTTAATAGGAACCTCGATAGGGATGTATATATGAGATAACCCGAAGGTTTTACATCTCAAGATGACTCGAAGGTGTGTAAATTGCAAAGGTCCATTTATGGACTTAAGCAAGCATCAAGGAGTTAAAATATTAGGTTTGACGAGACCATACAAGAAATTGGTTTTTTGTTAAATGCTAACGAGCCCTGTGTATATAAGAAGGTTAGTGGGAGTGTGGTCGTCTTCCTTATCTTATATGTCGATGACATATTATTAATAGGAAACGATGTTGCTTTTCTTCAAACTGTTAAGTCATGGTTTTCAAAGAAGTTCTCCATGAAAGGCCTTGGAGAAACAACTTTTATACTTGGTATAAAGATTTACCATTGTAGATCTAGAAGGCTGCTAGGTCTTTCTCAATATACATACATAAATAAGATTTTGGCTAGAATTAACCTTGAGTAGTTAAGAAAATGTTATCTTCCCACATCTCACGGGAATAACCTTTCTAAATCTGAGTGTCCGAGAACATAAGAGGAGAGCCTGCAAATGAATGGTGGTTGATTAAACGAATTGAGGAAGCCGCGTATACCGCCTACGTCCATTAAGGTTTAGAATCCAACATAGATTCTATTCCCAGTGTTTTCTCCGTAAGAAAAGTAATTTGTCCTAATCAGGTTGCTCCTCAGGGATCAATATCTATCCTATTTAGGGCTATCATCTGTTTAGGAAAGAATCCTATTTGAGATACAGCTCCCTCTCCTAACCGATGTAGGAGTCATCTGAAGCTTATATAAAGACCCCCTTGGGTCACCTTCAAAGGTACATTATTCGTTACTCTAACACTCTTTGTCTCCTCTTTTAAATCTGGTCTTATTTGAGCATCAAAGAGGCTACGTCGGTCACATGACTAGTCTCCCATAACAAACCCTTGTCTTGCAACCTTTTATGAGGAATTTGTGGAGCAATAGACTACACCAGAGATTGGCGCGTAGTGACATTCTCGTTGACCAATCTTTCACTTAAGGATGGGCATGGACCGAATATGGATTGGATCCTAATCTATACATATCTATATTCATTTTTATATATTGGATCTATATCTTATCCAAATCCAATGGATCTAGAAAGTTAGCATACATATCCATATCTAAGATCATGGATATGGGTCCAAAACGGATCCTAAATGAATGTATAAAAATCTTCAAATTCTAAGAATATATTGTAATTAAATGGTACAACATAAATTACCACAAATTATTTGTACGAGACTCATGAACTTCAATACGGTTTTCTATATTTTCACGAGTGTTCTATTGTTTAAAGTTTTTATTTTCATAACTTAGTTTAAGCGATACATTTTCATTGCTTAAATTTAAAATTAATATAAATTCTTTATATAAAATATAAGAAAAAGGACACTTCTATACTAGAAGCATAGAATCTTTATACCAAATATAAAATTAGTATAAAAATTTTATACCAAAATAACACTAGAATTTACAAAAATTTGATAAAATAAATTTATACCAAATTACAAAATTGATGTAAAAATATATATAAAATTTTAATTTTTAAAATTGCCAGAAACAAAAAAATTTATACTCTAATTAAAAATAATTCTAAAAAATTCTGAGTATTATAATTTTTTTGGAACATAAAAAAAATCCGCTCAGCTCACGAATCCCAAAGATGCGCTTGCAAGTAGGGATGAAAACGGAGCTTAATGGGGGGTAATGCATTCTCCATCTGCATACCAATTTAGGTTTCAGGGAAAAAATATTCTTCATATCAATATCCATTAAGAATCCGGGGATAATATTTCCTCCATATCCTTATCGGGGATTCTCCATCGGGTGCCGGGTATTCTCCATTTCCCCATTAAAATAAATAATATGTAAATATTTTCAAAGTTTCATAAAATAAAAACTTTGAATCATTACTTCAAAATATTATTTGATCAAATTGTTTGAATGTTTAATGATAAATAAATGTGAAATCTTAATATATAATTTAAAAATTCTATCACATTACATAATAAATCCTAAGAAAATAAACATCAAACTTGATATGCAATGTTCAACATTCAAAATAAGGGTATAGATAAAAACATCTATATTAATATGTTTCATATAATAAAAATTTTAAATCATTACTTAAAAATATTATTTGATAAAATTTTTTCGATGTTTAATGTTAAATAAATTTAAAGTCTTAATATATAATTTAAAAAGTCTATAACATTACATAAAAAATGCTAAGAAAATAAATATCAAATTTGAGATGCAATATTCAACATTCAAAATAAGACTATAGATAAAAACATTAAAATCAACAATATGTTGTTCAATTCTACGTTGTTCTTCCATTTATGTACATAATCTTTAGGGTTGCAAGGTTTGTAAAATTAAAAAAAAACTTGAAATAAGTTCATATCCCTATGCTATATAATATAAACTATAATTTTTATAAAATATAGAAAATATTTGGAGATTTCGAGAATAATTTGAGAAATATTTGAGGATTTTTCAATGAAGGTATATTGATATCGGGTTCGAGAGTTTATCGAAGATTTCGGGTATGAAAAATTCTTCACTCCCAACTCGCGAGGAATTCTTATCAAGGATCCTTCTCGTAGCGGATCTTTTTCGTGTTCGGACATTTGAGTCCCGCTTTCATCCCGGAAGTACATAGCGACTTTTGTTTGCCAAAAAAATAAAGCATAGCAGTATAAAATCTCTGTTACTGGGAAGAAGAAAAAAAAAGAATTTTCCCTGGACTAGACAACCTGATTTCACTTTCTCAAATTTTGGCAAAGGAGCTTCTTCTTCTTTTTATTCATCTTCTCTGCAAAAATTTCTCTCCACTTCGGGAGCTCCTTTTTATTTCTGCACAAACATTGTTAGGGTTTCACTTTTTCCAGTTTTTGTAAATTATTGTGAAATAGAAGAAATCATGTCCGGTATGCATCGTTCTTCCAGCGCCACGTTGAAAAACGGCGGCCTCCCTCCTCAAGAACTACTCGACGATCTTTGCAGGTTTCTGTATTTTTTTCACAATGTCTTTTCCTTTCCATTTTACTGCTACAGATGTTGATTTTCATTTTTTTGGACTTTAAGATTGCTGGTATAGTTTCTCTAGTTGTTAGGTTTGAATTTTAATTCTTTATTGATCCTGACTAAGAAACTAATCTTAACTACATTTATTATATTAAAAAAGAACAAATCTTAACTTCATGATTAGCTAATTGGATTCACTAGTGTTTTTCTGGCAATCTTTTATTGTAAAAGTCCAAAATGCTGTTATTTTACTGTGAAATTTTTGGTCCTCATTTGAATGGAAAATGTCCCAACAATGAGATTCTAGAAGATACTCGTTCTTGAAGGCTAGTGATTTGACCAATATAAACTGTGAGTTTCTAACTTTACCAAACAGTAAAATTTACATCTTGCCAGTGATCAATTGAAATTTGATTTTCCAAATCAGCAAATTCTCGGGTATCTCATGCTAATTTTTTTTTTCAATATTCTCATCTCGAGCAGCCAGATCGATTGCTTTTGGCATTCTGCTGTTATTCATGGACTAATAACGCTACATTACTGTCAAATATCTACATGACTGAGAACCTTTCTTTTACTGTGCTCAATTTTCAGTCTAATATGTTTAACTATCAAGAACATGCTTTTTGTTAAAATATTTCTTTACACCAATAGCGTAAGGCCAAATACCTCATTATGAGGAATCAAGTCTATTTTGTGTACTCTTCAGATGGCATGTAGACAAGTAAATTGATCACTATATTGGAGTATTTATTATATATATTGGCTTGATGTTCTAATCTAATCATTGTTATGTTGTATGCCTGTCAGTGTTGGAAGTATTTTGCTGGTTAGTTTTGTTCTCCTCTTTTATTTTATGAAGTGATGAACATATGTATTTGTTTTCTCTTACTGAAATAATTTGCTTAAAAAACCAACAATGTGATGCAGTCGGTTTGTTTTGAATGTGCCGAAAGAAGATCAACAGTCATTTGAGAGAATTTTATTCCTTGTGGAGTATGCACATTGGTTCTACGAGGACAACTCAGTTGAAAATAATCCTTCGTTAAAGTCATTAAATCTGAAAGAATTCACTTCTCTAAGTATCCTCAGTTTTACTTTTACCATCTGATTTTTTAATCTAATCCTCTATTTTTTTGGGATATAATCATTAGTGGTCTTCTTTGATGTGTCAATCAATGTCTTATATTAGTTTCACGAAAGCTATTCTTATTTCATTTTGCAGTCAACATATATGAACCTATCTTATTTCATCAAACATAGTTAGCTGAGATAATAACTTATGAGTGTGTACTGCCTGAAGTAATTATTCATATACCACTGAACCTATCTTTTTTTAAAAAATTTTCATTATGCTATTTTATTTTTGCTTTATGTTGCGAACCACAATATACATTCAATAATTAGTTCAGAAAGTTAATGGCCCAGGAAACACTGCGATTGTTCATAATTTTATGAAAGGTGAGAGTTACATGAATATCAGTACATCGAGATGCCAGATTTCCTGTAGTTAGAGTCAAGTTTTCATGATTTTTGGTTGATAATTGTTAGTATCAGTAACCTTTCAAATTTTGAAGATGTATGTTTTTTCATAGACATGTTTGCACAGTTGATTATTGATATATTGTTTCAACTTTAACTCAGTATACCGAATATTTTGTCACTATTCTATTAGTGAAGTGGATCTTTGTTGTTTAGCGTGCTAATTACACAGGCAGCTTCAATCTATTGTTGTACTTTTATTGTTTGGAGTTGCGTAACCCTGGATTTAAATGAAATTTGTCATTGATAGGTTCAGATTGTTGGGTGGTTTCTTTTTTAGACAGTAGGGCCACATAAAATAATAATAAAATAATAATTTTATTATCCATAGTGCCTATTAGCTTCTTTACATGACTATGATGCATTGACTTGAGGGATTGTTTATCTTGTCTCCTTAACATAAAACAGTGTTTAACAGTTGTGATATTTTGAGACCCTATGTTGCTCACATTGATGACATATTTAAAGACTTCACTTGGTACAAGGTTCGAGTTCCTGTAACTGGGGCAATTATTTTGGATGAAACCTATGAAAGGGTGAGGCTTCCTTTGATGGAATCTAGCAACAATGTGTTTTGTGCTTTATTTTCTTTTCACTTCTGTGCGAAAAGCATTTGATTTCAAGATTTTATTCTCTTATCACTGCAGAAATTATTTCCTTCATTCCAAGACTGCTAATAATTTCATCTTTTAATATTTATCTTTCTATACACCTTGCACTATTCATCATCACACTCAATAATAAAGTTGGCGCTTGTTAATACTGAAAATTAAAAAGTTGTACTGTAAGTGTCCAATATCATAATGGTGAAGTTGATATACAGTGAATTTGTAGATACCCATTTAATGTTCACCTTTTGAGTCACTAATGAATCTATTAGGCGATTTTCGTTTATGTTGGTGATACTGTAAGCATTTAAAATAGTATTTAAAACTGAAAGTACTTAATTATTTATTTTAAATGCTAATAAATTAGTCAAATTTGAAAATTATTTTCTGAAATGAAATCTTTGTTGGAATTTAAACAAACAAATCATACCAATGTCGAGTTCTTAGTAGCAATTAGTAATTGTCATTGATATATTTTACTATGGTAAGTAGGTTATGGGTCTTGAAATGCCCCTTCAAAGTTCAATAGCAAATAGAAAATTTCTGAACGAGTTCATGAGTGCATGTTTTAAGGAGAAACTTCAATATGTATACTTGCTACTTTTCTGATGCTGAAATAAAAATAATTAAATGTACATATTCAATTTTCTTAAAACAGTTTGTTTTTGATCTATTGATAGTGTTTGCTAGTGAAGGGGTGGAAAGGTACTAGTTGGAGTTTTCCACGTGGAAAAAAGAACAAAGATGAGGAAGACCATGCATGCGCTGTCCGAGAAGTAAGATTGATTATTATGTAGCACTCTCATTTTGTCAATGACTCAAACATTTCTATCTCTCCCTCTTTTTGTCAATGCCTTAAACGTTTCCATTGTAGTAATGGCATCCCTCTAAACCTAGGTAGCACAGAAACTCCTAAAACACTAATGTTTTCCCGTTTCCATCTCAAAAACCTGAATTCACATTATATTTGGCGTTTTAGGTGGGTGTTTCCAATAAAACGGAAACGTTTCCATTCCCGTTTCCGTGTTACCTAGCTTTAAAGTAATGGATACTATTTTCCTCGTAATGGTTGAAGTGTTGAACCAGTAAAAAGAAATTATTGCTTTAGGATCATAGTTACGTATGCACCTTGGTTGCTAGGTGCTCAAGACAAAAGGGCTAGCGCCTTGCGAAGGTTCGGGCGAGGCACAGTTCATCAGGTGCGTGCCTTTTGCTCCCAGGCGTGCTAGTTTAAGAAGTGTTTTTTCAATGGTTTTTAGGATTGTGGCTCATGTACAATGTTAACCATTAAAATATAATAATCAACAAGTAAAAAATAGAAAGAGAAAGAAGACTAAAGAAGCAAGAACAATTTCGTTAGATACGATTTCATTGATAAGACTTTTCTTCACCAAAAGGAATGAAATCAGCCCACTCAAAATCATGTTGCATAAGTTCTTCAAGTACTGAAGGAGTAAGTGGAAAGGATAAAGTAATACCATCTAGTATTGAAGAAAGAGTTGCTTCAATCTTTATAATTGATGAACATGAAGAAGGGATGATGAGTTTGAACTTTGAATATGTTAAGAATGAAGATGTTGGATATGAAGCATGTGATGGTGGTGATTAGCGAGTAAAATCAAATATAAATTCAAGTTTTAGTTTATTAATGTAGTCTACTATCAAGATTAAACATACTATTCGGTGGCTTCGGTAGGTTTTACACATGTTTGTGATACAAGGAAAACCGGAAAAGTGATGGACAGAAAAATAGAGAAACAGAGAAATAGAAGAAGCATAATTTGGGGAGAGAGACATGACTCAATTCTTTAACTCACTTTAAATCATGCCTTAAAATTCTGTAAATGGAAGACTTATATTATATAGTATTCAGTAGAAACTTCCAGATCCAAATTCTAACAAATCTAACAAGCCACGAACGAACTCAAAAATTTAGTTATTACTTTTCCACACATCAATTAAGTCCCCTTAAGAACCTTCCCTCAAGGTTCTATCAACCTCTATCATTCATCTTCTTATGCAATACAACTAGATTAACGACAGTTATAGAAGCAGTGGTTGTATTTGATTGATTATAGAAGTTACACAATGTACTCCGCGGAATAGAATTTGGTGTTATCGGCATCGAAGCTCAAATCAACGGAGTTGTTTCTCTTTTCTATGAGCCGAGAGTGATTCCACTTTCTTTATCCTTAAACTCGTTCTAAAATAATTCTTCATTTCAATAAACAATCATCAATTGTTGTCTTTAACTTTTTTTCCAGTTTTTTGTTTTCATCTATAACTAACTTCCTGGAATTTTTGGATTATTCATTCTTCAAATTTCCATTCTCATGGATCAAAGTAACCATCCATTTCTAGTGAATCAAGGATAGAAACAGAACAGAAAACATGTAGCTAGGCAAAGTGCTCTAATACCAAATGTTGCAAGAAAAGTTAGTCACCGGAGAATTCAAAGAGAATAGACAAGTACAAGGAAATAGAGGAGATGAACTAGGAAACAGATTTAGAGAGAGAAATAGATGCATAAATCTTAGAGAGATATGGAAACTCATTCAGCCATCACAAATCATACCTAGAAATTCTGTTAACAGAGCCGTTTTATACCAAATCAAGAGAGGCGTCTAGATTAATGACTAACAAATTCCTAAAAAACTCACAATTTCATTTATTATTTTTCCACATTTTAGTGTGTTATGGGTACTTAATTAAGTGCAATTTAAGTGTTTCTGTATCGCTTTTTTGGACACCCATATATAACTTTTTAGGTAATTATGCATGTGGAATGCAAGTATTGGAGGAGACGGGCTTTGATGTTTCAAAGCTACTGAACAAAGATGAATATATTGAAGAGACGTTTGGACAGCAGAGGGTGAAACTTTACATTATTGCCGGTGTAAAGGATGACACTGCCTTTGCACCACTCACTAAAAAGGAGATCAGTGTATGTAACAACTCATACAATTAATTCAACTTATGTCTTAGTACGATCATAAGCATTGTTTTTAACTTTTTATAAATATGCATAGGTGCATAACAATGAACCCTTATTAATATTCTTTTACTGAGGGTGACAATGCGCTTTAAAATGGTTCTTATTACTGTGTCGGATTGGTGTTTAACTCACCATTATTCGAATTTACACGTTTTGATTCCACATTGCTCTGTATGTGGTATCAGTTGTGACTTTTTAGTGAAACATATGTGCTCTTAGCACATATATAGTAATTCAGCTTTAAACTTTTATTTTTTTCATCTCAACTTCTTCGTAAAATGCTGATTAACGTGAAATATTTGCCTTTTTATCCTCTTCTGAAGTAAGAATATCATTTTCGTTTTTTCCCGTATTTGGTGCATAGTTTTTTTTTATAAGTGGAACAACTAAAAAGTTCTGTGCAAGCACCATTTTGTAGATAACGTTATCTACCATCTCATTATAGAACATTGTTTATTTTATCTGGCTGCAGGAAATTGCATGGCAAAGACTTGATGAACTACAACCAGCAAATTGTGATGTAATATCTCGTGGAATCACTGGCCTCAAGCTCTATATGGTTGCCCCATTTTTACAGTGGGTAGCTCTTATTGCATTGCCTTGATAAGACAAGATTGCAATTCAACGTTTATTTTGTCCTTGATTGAACAGATTTTATGTCCATCCATGCAGGTCTTTGAAGTCATGGATTTCAAAGCATAAGCCCCATGTAGCTCCAAGACTTGATAAGCCTATCAAAGGTATAACTGCTCTATTTGCCTGGGAATTTTTGATATCGTGTTTTCTACACTATACTTAGTAAAAACAATACTTTGTTGCATTATTCCATACTCTTACTCCTGAGCCATATTTCTCAGCCTTTTCTGATATTGTCAACAGATCTTTTTGGTTAGGAAGAACAATAGACAATGCGTAGTTGATAGGGACAACTTTATATGTTGAGTTTGGGATTGCTTTCCTAGGCTGCTTTACCGAAAAGCTTTCATTTTCAAGCTTTTCCAGGCTGCTATCCCAAAAAGCTCGCAAACACTTCCTAATTAATTATTAATAAGAGTATAAATAGATCTTGTGTCCAATGCTAAAATATATTGTTCAATTAAAAGTTTGTTAGTATACTCATTTCCTACTCATGTTGGTTCCCTAGTCACAATGCGAAACTTAATCAAGTGACGGAGTTTAATATGGGGGACTTGAATCGATTCAGTGATGGCAAATATTTCATTTCTTATTCATATGTGGTGGTTTCTCATTTTCAATTTGTGCGCAGGAATGTGTGTATGGAAAGCGAGAAACACTTCCATAGGGAGCACAGAAACCCAACCAACTAAACCAGTAACCGAAATTCGTTCTCCTGACACAGGCCCTGGGAAAAGCTTCAGAAATTTCAAATTTGATACTGCTGGAATTCTACAAGCACTGGGGGCAAGGTTTTCTCTGGTTAGCATAGACAAATCTTCTTTGTAAATCACTTTTGCGCCAACTTAGCTGTACCTGATGTAAATGAGGCTTGAATCTAGTGTATTATATCCTGTACAGAAGGTTTTCGATCGTGTAGTGGAAATTTATTTGCCAATAAGTTGAATCCATGTAATTGAGTGATGTTATTTCCGGGTACTTGTATTCTCTGCTAGTTAAGGTGTAGCCTTCTTATTATAATTACTTGGATAAAGTTGAAGGTAAACTTTATTTGGAGAACAATTGTGTTGTGTTGTGTTGTGTTTTGATTTTGAACTTCAATTTTAATGTTTGCAGTGTTTTTGCTACTTTAGCTCCCTGAACTCCTATTTCAGCTGATCTCTTTTCTTTCTTTTCTATTCTTTTCTTCTTTTTTTTTTATTTGCCATTTTATGCAACTTCAAATAATTCAGTGACAAATGAAGTTGGTAACATGACTGACACTAAAATTGTGGTCCACGAAAAAATATGTGGGTATGTTGTGGGTGTGCAGGTAAAAGAAGTCAGAATTGTGGTTAACAAAAGTTTATGTTGTTTTCAGTTTTGCATCGAGTAATCGAAAGGAATTTTGAATTTTAGGTTTCCCACTTTGCCAATTGTGGGGTTGTAGAAGTAGGCCCTTTTAGCCTTGTTATAATTGTTTCCCAAATTGTATCGTGCCCAGTCTTTTTTCTTGTTTGGATTCTTTCACGGAGATTTTTAGTTGTAAATATATACTCTTCAAATTTATATATATTTTTAGTTGTAAATATATGCCCTCTTAGCATTTGAGTGTCATTTTTGTTAGACCTAAACTTTTCAATGAAACTTTTTTAGTACTGATTCATAGATCACTTTTTTTTTAAAAAAATGGTTGGAAAATATTTTACCATTTTTTATTCCATGGACTATTTAGAATAGAACACTTTCTCCATGTAACATCACAATATGAGCGTGTTGTTCAGAAATTACCATAACGACTTATTTATTGATTTATTTATAACAAGGCTTTCTAAATAGAAAAATGTTGTTTTTTTTTTGTAGTTCATATATTAACTCAATTTGAATTCATAATAATTTATATTTTTAGTGTCAATTCTAAAGTCCTTTTTATCGTTTAGTAAGCCTTTGTTTTGTTAGAGTTTAAACTTCATGCGCTTTATCGTTTTAGAACAAAAACTATATTGTGAGCTGGTGGTAAAGACATTAGTTCCCAGCTATAAAGTTTAGAGCTTGGGTCTCATTGAAACTTGTTACTACATCTTAAATTTAGACAAATAAAACTCAAAACAAAATAACAATATTGACCTTAATGGCTTTGCGGCACTATATATTTTTTATTTTTTAGTGTTGGCCCGTGGATTCAATTTTTACAATTTACAAAATTGGCCGGAATGTCCCAAATTTTTCAAACAAAAACTGAACTTCAATTTAAAATTCATTTACACAATGCCTTCGAATACCATATTTTTTTGCAGGTCATAAAAAACAAAGAAATAAAGAATACAAACCCAAAATTGAAATATAAAATCAGATTCGGTGAAGTTATTAAGGTACTGAAAAAAACATGTGACTAGAAAACGACTTCACATATTTTCATGTGAACTGCAACTTGTATACTTATATTCTCAACAAAATAAAAACTGAAGTAAAGACAGAAAAATTGTGTTGCAATTAATTTGTTTAGCAATAAATTGTTGTTTAATTGAATTTATTTATCTTTCATGTAGATATTTTAGTTCTGGTTTTGAAGTATTGATGGGATAGACAAGTTTTTGTCTATAAATTAATAAAATTGGGATCTCATCTCGTATGTCTTTATGTGCCTTCTCTTCCGTTCTATTCATTTATTTCTTTTGGTTTTGGTATCTTTCTCTATCTCTATCCTTTTCATATCTCTATACCATATTCATCTTTTAAAAATCTCTAAACATTACATTTTAATTTTTCCAATTAATAGCGAGTGATCAATTTAATTTCGTTCAATAAACAAGAACGTGATGTCTTCTTTGAATATATTCATCCTTAATTAAAAGTGTTATTTACTCCCTTATTTGTTATGACTTATACCCTAGATTTACAAAGTTGAAGAGATATATCTTTACCACTCGAATATTGATGAATTTGGATAGACAAATAAGTGCATGATGTCAATAAGGCAGATAACTTAGAAATTTGCGGGAAGCTCTTGTGAATGTATTGAGTTTGTTCATCATGTTCAATAATTAGCAACAAAATTATAGGCTTAATGCATCTACACCCCCCTAAACTTATCCAAAAAGGGTTGTTGCCACCCTGAACTTTGAAATGTGACAGATAGCCTCATGTACTTGTCTAAAACGCGTCACTTTACTCATTTGTGCTGACCTAGTTTGCTACGTGGATACCATCAAAATACACACGTGTGAAGTATTTTGATGGAATAGAAAATGAATAAAAAAATCTCTAACATTCTAATTCTTACCATTCAAAATCCCTAATATATGTTCTTCGGTTTTCTTCAAAACTTCATCTATATTCTAAATATTTTCTTCAATTAATCATAATATTGTATCGATTCTTGACCCGTCATTTTCATCTTCTTGTTCTTGAAGCCAATATTTTTACGAGGGGGTAAAGTAATGTATTTTAGACAAGTGTAGGGGGCTATCTATCACATTTCAAAGTTCAGGGTAACAACAACCCTTTTTGTACAAGTTTAGGGGGGGTGTGGATGCATTAAGCCAAAATTATATTTGTAGAGTTTATGTTTTGGGAATATGGGTTTGCTCATACTCTCGATCGATCCATTACAAAAACACTAGTTTGTGTACAATAATTATTGTTTTATAAAGATGCATTTTCTAATAATATTGCAATGCTTCCTTTTTTTTATATCACCTTTATATAGGTTTACAAACATAACTAAAACTAAATCCTGGATTCAAACTGGAGCAATCTTTACCGGATATCTCGTTACTTCAATTGGCAGATGATACCATTTGCTTTCTACCGGCAGACAAGTCAATCGTACTGAAATTCATTCGGATTTTGAGGTGCTTTGAATTAATTTCTGGACTTCGGATTAACTACAATAAGAGTGCTCTTTTGGGAATTCATGTTAGCGAAAATTCCTTGGCCTCCTACGCGAATCTGTTTGGTTGTCATGTGGAGAAATTTCCAATCAGCTATCTAGGCGTGCCACTTAGCCCGAGGCAGCCCCCGTTACTTCATGGGATCCCTTGATTGAGAAATTCAAGTCTCGGCTAGCTAATTGGAAGGGAAGTTAAGTTGTCTCTCATATGTCGGAAGAACCACTCTAATCAAATCGGTATTAGCTGCCCTCCCAATTTATTTATTATCCACTTTTCGCATTCCGAATTCCATCATTGAAATTTTGAATCGTCTAATGCATAATTTTTTGTGGTGAGTTGATTCTAATACAAATGGCTTGTGTAAAGTAAGCTGGAGCACCATAGTTTACCATTACACCTTGGCGGACTCTACATTCATAACTTGAAAGTTGTTAACGCTAGCTTGCTCTTCAAGTGGATTTGGAAATTATTCGAGACCAACATGGACTCCCTTTGGAATTTCTATTGTGTACAGCGGTACAAATTCCATTCTTGGTATGGATTGTTAGGTAGAGACCGTAATTCCATCCCCCTGATGTGGCGTGGTATTTTGAAATGTTGCACTAACGAAAGCAATTGGGCATTTTTCTCCTCCCATGTGCGCGTATTTGTGGGCGACGGAAAAGTGGTAGTTTCTGGCACGATAATTGGACCTCCTCCGTATCACTTATGTCTCTCTTCTTGGACCTTTTTTCCATTCGCAACATGAAGTCATCAACTATCGAAGTTGGGTGTTCCTTTCTATTCACAAATCAGCCCCAATGCCATCCCTTTTGGAAAAGTAGCTTGCGTATTACAAATCAGCAACGTTGTATAGAATTAAGGGTTTGGATCTCCCCATTGTCCATCACTTTTCCAAAACTCAGGAAACGGAATTCCGTCCTTCTTACCGATTGTTGAACGTTTTTGTTGGGATATTGGCATTCACAACGTATACTCAGCAGCGGCATGTTGTCGTGGATATTATCAACAACCACAATGGCGAACTCCTCAAAAGAATTTCAAAATTCTTTGGAATACGCATGTGATCCCCAAGATTAGATTTTTTAGTTAGATGGTATTTCATGAAAGACTACCTACTTGGGAATTTCTTTTCAACTGTGGTTGCCTCATGATTGATAATGCTACATGCCCTCTTTACCCATCTACGAAATCTATGGAGCATTGTCTTTTCTTTTGTCAGGAGAGCTTCAAGCTATGGTGTGACGTGTTTCGTTGGTTGGGTATTTTTATGGCATTACCCGAATCAGGCTATGACTTTCTCTTTCTATGGCGCTCTTTTTTCAAATCGGGTACCTATAAAGACTTTGGAACCACTCTATGGCTGATTTTATCTTGGAGCATTTGGAAGAAACACAAACAAAGAGTCTTCCAAGGAGACATCGAAGATGGAGACTCGCTCATCGCTTGTATTAATTTTTGTTGGTTTTTTTTTAATTCTTACAAGTGTAATTTTTGTCACCCGGTATCGGACTTGTTTAATAATCCGGGCTTTCTACTTATCTTGTAAAGCATACTCTATGACTCCTATTTTATGATCTATTTTAATTTAATGAAAAGAGGGGTGGGTGTTTTGTAGGCAAGAGGATATATCAACCTAGTTGGGACATCCGCCCTGAAATTTTCATCCAGCCCAATCTTTTTTCTTCCAGAGGAACACATCGTTCCTTCGGGGGTTTTTCAAAAACTAAAACTAAATCATGTAAACAAACAACACATCATAAAGAATAAAGTAGAAGTAAAGTGTATGTCTCCTTTATGAGTTGCTTTTAACTTATCACCATTAGGTGATACTACATGCCAACTAGAAATCACAACTACATTACTAAGCAAGGATAAAAAATTGCAAATGTGACTACTTGCACCTGTATCAACTATCCAAATTGCAGAAAAATAACTTTATTTACCTGAAGCCGTAGAGTTTGAAGCAGCATTAGCATAAGCTGTAGAGGTCTCAACAGATTTATCCTTACATTGAACCAATCTAACAGAAAAAACATCGACATAAGTTGTGTTCTGTTGATTATTAGCTAGTATCATTTGATAGGGCCGTTGTGTCTGAGTTTGAACACTCTAAGAAAGTTATTCTAACTGCTTTAGTGTAAAACATGTAGTTTCCTCTTCTCCTTTACTTATTTCCTCATAAGCATCTCGATCAATCTCACCTTCACCACAATCTCCTAAACCAGCAACTGCGTTTACTTTACTAATCCTTGCCTTAAAATTTGGTGGATATCCATTCTTTTTCCAACAATTAACAACTAAAAGATAACCATTGCAAAAAGAACACTTGACTTGCTTATTGTAGGACCTAGTAAGGGTGTAAAATAGGTCAGAGAAGGGGTGAATGACTCTTTTTCGAGTTCACGGTTAACTTCAAAAAGTTGCTTTTGAGTGAGTGTTTGTAACTCAGAATCCCCTTTTATGTTTTATGTGTTTCAGATGCGGAATAGAATAACACAAAAATAAATGAGTTGAGTAAGGAAATGCAAACAGCTATTTTTATCCTGGTTCAGCCTCTGCCTAATCTAGTCATTGGAAACTCCAGTCCAAGATTTAATCCACTATTAACTCTTCTTCTGGTGCCTTTTACAATGCCTTAACTGAATTACTCTTCAACAGTCTTTGCTGAGCTATACCAATACAAAAGTCTCGTTCTTCTATATTTGAGGCTCTGAGCTTCGTCTCTATTAAGTACCTTCCTTACTAGAACTTGGCTCCCTTACACTATCTTACCCTCAGCTTAGTGTAAGTTACAACAATTTAAAAAAGAATGATTTTTGTTAACTTCTGAACTTTGTTCCAGTCAGTTCAATTACAAACAGATGAGATTTGGATGTTTGTTATGAGAAGGTTGTAAGCAGATTGAGATTTTGTTTTCGCTTCAGTACTTATGTTAGGATTCGGCAACCTTCTCAAATGCTGGAAATCTTCTTTTTTATAGATGGAGAGAATGTTTCCGTTGGTATCAGGACCGTTGCTAGGAAAACTGTCATTGTCTCTTAATCTTGTTTCCGTTAATGATCCGTTAGAGAGCTCGTCCAAATCTGATCCGCGCCAATGTGTTAGGTTGATTTTGGGGAGCACTTTGTGCGGTAGTTGCAGGTGAGATTTGCAGAGATGTTTTTGGTCCTGATTTTGTAACAACTTTTATCTTGTAGTATACTTTGGGACTAGGCGCGCTGCGGCTTTAAATGCAAAGTCAGTTTTTTAACTTTTTGGCGCCGAAAGATAAAGTTGACCTTTTGCAATCTTCAGAAGGACTTATTAAACGATCTGAGTCTTGAGTGATCCTCTGAGATATGTAACAGCTCCTGGGCATCCATAGTTCTTCTGACGAAACCTTGTGTTTCTGAGGCGACTTCGTTCTGAGCCTTGCTTCTGAACTCAGAACTTACAAAACTATATGATCTTCAGAATCTAACAATCTTCCTCATTTTGTTGGTTCTGAGTGAATTCAAGCACAGGATGCACTTACTCCCTCATAATCTCATGCATATGTTTTGATTGATGAATTACAAGGAAGTTAGTACAATGAAGAGTTGTACTTTTGAACAAAAGTAAAAACTTTTTATTGATAGAGTTTGTTTCCAAAGTTTTTACAGAAGATGAATTTAAAATTACAACGGTTTTTCTTTAAGTGTTAGAAATTCATCTTGTTGAGTCTTCTCTGGGTGATCTACCTCCATGGCACTGCTTGATGGTTGGTTGGAAATCATTCGCCTTTCCCAGATCTCCTTGAAGCTGTGCTTGTCCTTCTCCCTCCACTCAGCACCAACAAGCCGAGCAACTATCTTCTGCTCATCAAGCGCAAACTTCTGAACGACATAGCTTGAGACTGCATTTGTGGAGTTCATCTTCTGGAGAAAGAGGTGAGCCATGATAAACTGCCAATACCTCGGCTCCTGAGGTATGTGAGTGTTGATTTTCTCACCGAACCAGCCTTCTGGTATGAAGGCTTTTCTGTTGTAGCTCAGGGCATCTTCACATCCCCTTCTGAGAGTGATTCTTTCATCCTTCAGATTCAGAAGTTTTGCCAAGAAGGCAGGAGTAATTGTAATCTCCGTGACTTTAACCATAATTTTGAGCTCCTCTTCGCTCATTGTACACTTCTTGAGGTTATGGTAAAACTCTCAAACTATTTCTAGGTAGGTTGGCTCCTTAAGTCTGATCCAGGTATTGAAATGGTGGAAATCAATGGTTGTTTTAAATGTGGATGCTTCAAGAAAAGAATTATCACCCAGAAATCGCTGGGAGATGACGGTAGAGGGATTTGACCTATATAGAACAGGTTCGAAGGTCTTTGGAAGGATTTTTATGATGAAATGCTCTTTAAAGTCAGCTTTTGATGGTCTGGTTCTCTTGGTTGCCATTTTTGTAAGAGAGGTTGAAGGAATTAGGGTTCTTGCGAGAAGAAATGATTTCTCAGTGAAAAAGAAAAACTCTGAGAATTTTAGTAAAGTATTTGAATGATGAACAGTCTTTTCTTTTATATAGAGGTGGTTTCAGAGGGATGGAAAAGTAATTTGCCACAGTAACGGTTTCAATATTTACCGTTTAAAATATAGGTAACCATCAAAAGCATTATTAATAGATGAATGTGAAAAGTTTTAACCTAAGGATCCGGCTTGAGATTCGGGTTTTTGAATTTTAAAATGTGGAGCAGTTAGAAGGTTAAATCTTCTGAGACATGGTGTTGCCCTTTAGTTTCAGAAGATGAATGTCGCTTCTGAGACATATTGTACTTCTGAGTGATTACTCCTTCTTCTGAGTAATGTTCACACTGGATTGCTCATTCTAATTTCTCTTTTGGGGAAAGTGAATTGATCTTTGCTCAGAGGTTTGGTAAAGATGTCAGCTCTTTGTTCTTCAGTGGAGATGTATACCAGCTTAAAGTCTTTCTTGAGAACGTGATCTCTTATGAAATGATGTCTGATGTTAACATGTTTCATCCTGCTATGCTGCACTGGATTCTTTGATAGATCAATTGCGCTCTTGTTATCACAGAGAATCTCTATGCATTCTGACT